>JAYECN010308051.1:0-24337 GCA_035222435.1 Microcambeva ribeirae | reverse complement strand
AGATATTATAATTTTTGTTATGTTATGTTATGTTCTGTTATGTTATGTTATGTTATGTTATGTTATGTTATGTTATGTTATGTTATGTTATATTTATATATATATATATAAATTTTTTTGTAAGAATTACTGTTAGTTCACTTAGACATGTCATATAGACTAGAAAGGAAAGGAGAAGAAGGAGGAAAGGCTGAAGGCATTTTGCCAAGGATCCCTTCCTATGGTGATTTGAGAACAGGATACTAGTGAAGCCTTGACACGAGGGGAACTCACATTACACGGTAGAAGGCCAAGATAGAGGTAAGGCGAGGTGACAACTTTACAGTTCCAGCAGGGCTTGCTCACTTGGAGCCACTGAGCAGAGGTCTGTGGGTTTTAGTTAGGATCCAGAGAGTACTGCAAAGTTAGTATTTGATTGCCTGCCATATAAAGTCCTCTCCTTCAGGTATCCTGAGCATGAAAATATATGCACTCATATTGATTTCTCTAATATATGCACAGCATAAAATCCCTCTCTATCCCTTTGTGCTTCTTCTGATTCCTCATATCCATATTCTCTCTATCAGCTGGAGAAAAGCTCTTCAAATACACTCAGTCAAATCTGCTCCTTATTTAAAGTTTTACACCAGGGATGCATGCAGCATTTTGTACCTTTGCCACAGAAAAAACAGTAGTTCGAACAAGGAGAACAAATAGTTTCTTAGCAGAAGAAATGCAGGGAAAATAACTGAGTGTGCAAATAAGGTCATTACTGACTTTGCACCATGGCTTTTTAAGTCTGATCTTTACTTCTTAATTGCACAAACACAGAAGATATTTCCATCTTTTACAGCATAATTTATGACCAGAAGTCATTTTCTCAAAGAGATGTGATGATTGCATATGAACTTAATCTTGCTTTGAATTTGAAAGGAGACTCACAATATAATATCCTACTGTTTATTCCAGCTACCAGTGGGCTATCTGGAGAAAAGCTATTCAAGTAACATTAGCAAATGTTACAGAACAGCATGCTGGCAAAATAATCTCTGTGAACAGCTTTCTTAAGCCAGTATCCCATCAAGTCAGTACAGTAAAGAAAATCAGAACTGAATGAAGAGATAGATTTGATTAAGTTGAAGCTGATAATACTCAAATTAGCAATGCTGTTTTGAAAATACTTATTTTGTGGAACTGAAGCTTCCTTCCTAATTCCCTGGCATACTGGTACAACAGAAAAAGTCTGTTTTAGCAGACAATTCTTATGGTCCTTATTATCACTAGGAAGTGGGAGGGGCAGCACTCAGGCATCCTCAAATATATGAGATAGAAAACAGAAGTCCAGAAAGGAGACCTGCCGCAGATGGGGCTGCCCAGGGACTGTCTATCTGTATATTTATGCCTAGATATAATCTTCCCACAAGGCCTTCCTTGCTGTGCTTTTACTATACATAAGAGAAAGAAAAAAAAAGACTTTTTTACCTGGAAATATCCAGACAAAGATCAAACACTACCAGTTCTAGTAGATCAGTGAAATCGTCCCCAAGGATCAGCAAAAACTGCAAGTAGAGATAATTACTGCTTTGATAAGTTCATCTGATCAAAGGTAAAGAAGAGGACATAAGGGCCACTTACCTAGCTTAGTTATTAGTCAGTGACAAGAACTAGGCATATCAAGGCCTGTTATCTCACTCTAAAATCAGTATCTAAAGCCAGTACCTGTGATATAAAGTGCCTATTTTTTAATTTTCTTCAACAACAGCAGGAGCCTAGGATGAGACACTCAGATGCAGAGAAGTGCACTACAGCCATCCAAACCAGAAGAAGTGTCTTTCTCTATCTAACCACAGCAGACATATTTTAGGCACAAAAGTTTATGCCCAATCAGTTTAAAGCGTGTAATCTGGAAAAGCATGTCGTTTTAAGTCTTGCTTATTGGTTTGACGGTAGCATATAATCAATGGACACACTTTGTCTTCTTCCAGTGTATTGAGTTTTATCTGATAGCATTGCCAGTAAATTCCTGCGCTGTGAGGGCACGGAGGCTGTTTGCTAAGTGCCCATTGGAAATGATTATTAGATTATTCTGGCAGTTGCTTGTCTGCTTGCTCCAATTTCTGACATGATCCGGTTACTTTATGACCAGATTCTTTCCTTGTCAGAAGTACCTGCTGCAAGCATTAGTAGGGTGCAGATGCGTGTTTCAAAGAAACTGCAAGAAAGGAATTACTTAACAGAGGCAATTAGTCACACTGATAAGCAGTATCTGACCTCTAAGTAACCTCCTGAACTGTGGAAGCAAAGAGAATATCAATGTGATGTTTGGAAGTGTTGACAATTTATATTGTTCTTTAGCTTCATTTTCCCATGAAAGGGGGAAAGTAGAAAGGCTCAGGAAGTAGGAAGCCAAGAAATTTCAATGTGCTTTCCAGCTTTCCTCTGCCTCTCAAGAAGCAGGGCGTTTGGATGAAGATGGAAAGTCCCCTGCTTTAGTATTTCAAACAGAAATCTGCAGCAACCACCTGTTTGGCTCCAGCTCTTGCTGTTTTGCCTGACAACTTCTATTTTTAAACTGGATGAATTCCTGTTTGTAAAGAATTGCCACAGCTACTGCCACCCCTGCAGTCCCACCCTGCTCTCAGTTTGGGAATACATTTCCTCGTGCTTTGTAGTCCTGTTGACATCTTATGACTTTCAGTATCCTGTTTCTCTAGTTCCTTCCTTATGCATGCTGTGTGGAAGTGACTGGGAATGATGGGGAGAAATGCATCCCTATCCTTCTGCCACATCTTTAAGAGGCAAAACGCACTATATTTTGCTGACATCGCTGTCCCTGCTTTAACTAGGATCCTCATATTTGCCTGCTGTGGCCATATGTGCCATGGGTACTACCCAGGATCTCATGCTGTCAAGTATTAATCAAGAATAAATACAAATGTTTCTTGCACAAGTCAACAATTTGTTTCTCACGTGAAAAAAAAATTTTAGTCTTTTCATATTCCTCTAAATACTGAAGACAAGCATATTCATTTTCCCTGAATAACTGAGGGGAGCAAGCCACCATTAAATAAAGCTCAATACATAGCAAGAACAAAGTGTGTTCATTGGGGTATCCTCTATGATGTTCCGCATCAAGCAGCACATAAAAGAGATAATGGCTCTTAATGACATTTGGAAGTGCTGTGTGTAATGTAACATAGCAAGTAGATATCTATCCTACGAAACACTGCATCCTTTGTTCAAGACATTTTAACCTTGATTTTATAAGAATGCTTCCTTTCTAATTCATCTACTGCAAATGCACCTTTGTGACTGAATTTTCTGAATCAGATCATCATGCTACTAAATGCAGTAGAAGCCAACCGTTTTGGAAACCCAGACTAAAAGTGAACACAGGACTGAGTCCCCAGCTCTGAACACAGCCACGTGCTCCTGTATGCGACCTGTGCTTTGCCTCATTTATCCCTAGACGGCAACTTCCTTCAGGTAGGGATTTTCTTTGTTCTTTGCCCAGTGGTTAGCACAGCATAATCCTGGTGTTTCAAGACAAGTAATAAATATAGTAAAGAAGATTTTTTTTGTTTTTCATGAATTCACGCCAAACCCAGTCCCAATCCTTCAGTAGGACTGTGAGGTTTCCAAATACTTATCCACAGGCCTGATTACATGCCTAACTATAATCTGCTGGCATTCAAATACTTTTCAGTCTTTCATTACTGCTTAGTCTGTGTTACATGGATAATTTCTTCCAACATTCTACCACCTTAGCTTTTTAAACTGACGAAACAGACATTAATGAGGAAAAAAGAAATGTCATATAAAAATGGTGTGGCAAAATTCTATTTCATAAGAAATGGAAGCCCACTAAGTCATGAAATTAAGAAGACATCTGCAGGTAGAAGTTTAACGGGCAAATAATACTTGCTCTTCTGGCCTGTGTCTGAGATCCACATGGCTTGATCCCACCATCCTGTAGGGGTCAGCTGCTGGGATAAGTCCGAAACTATCTTGAAACATTAACAGATGCAACTACTCAGACTTCACAACAGTAAAATTAGGCACCAAACCCACTTTGTACAGTGCATGGGCAGCACTAGGTATCTCAGAGGATGGCAGCAGAACAGGGGTGGGA
Organism: Microcambeva ribeirae; assembly: GCA_035222435.1. Lineage (NCBI taxonomy): Eukaryota > Metazoa > Chordata > Actinopteri > Siluriformes > Trichomycteridae > Microcambeva > Microcambeva ribeirae. Next base: position 20,226 of record JAYECN010308051.1, on the reverse strand, counting down.
AGAAGACTCTTAATCTCCTGAAGAATTTCCTAGCTCTAGCCATGAGCTTCTGCTTCATGGCTGAGCCAGACAGGAAGTCTTTATGCCATTCAAATGCTATTGCTTAAAGACCAACTACAACTTAAAAAAAAAGTTCCATATAGTCAATTTACACATGAAAGTCTTGGCTTCACAAAGGCATAGGGCATTGTTCTCTCCAAGCAGGGTCAGTGCCAGTCTCAGATATCCTGCCAGTAAACTGGGCTGTGCAGTGTAGATAGCATGTACTTACTGTAGAATCATTTTCTTTGGCTCTTCTTAGACCAGAAAGGTCTTCCCTAGCCTGCGGGGAATGTAGTAAGCTAGGAAAAGCTTCACTTTATCGTCTCTGAAGAGCTCATTTTGATAGCTGCCAAGTCTGTTGGTCATGAGTGGGTACGAGACTTGCTGGTCATCTTCCACAAGGACTGTCCTGCAGGCTGCAGTATGTCAGATATTGACACGTATCAAGGGTAGAAGAGAAGTCTTTAGAATTGCCTCGGTCTCCCTCACTCTTAGTATGTAACTGATCCTCATGGCACAGCACACAGATATGGAGCTTAAAGTGCCTGTGAAATGACAGCATTAACTATGCCAGCAAGCACATGTGGACAGTATCAAATGTTGTCCCAAGATTCCTAAAGATCATAGGTCTTCGCAGTTCACTGTTCCATAACAACTGTGCAATGATCTGGGAGACAGTTAAAGAACATCCAGACATACACTGTGTTCTGCCTATGCAGTGCAGTGGGGAACAAGTGGGCCAAATCCTGTGGGAGCAGCAGGAGGAGCAAAACTGCAGTTGGATAAGGTATACCTGGTGCCCTCCTCTGACGTGGGACACTTACACCCATTTCTCCCACGGCTGGTCCCTCTTCAGGCTCGCAAATGCCGATGGGCCCCATTTGCAGAGCTGAACCCGAAGCTGGAAGAGGCCAGTACAGACTTGATTTGCCCCCTGCAAACGCTGGCATGGTTATAGCTGTCAAGCTGGATCTGCGTAAGGAACCAAGCCCTTCGTTTGACCAGAATGGGAAGAGTTTTCCTCTCTGTCTGGGTAATACAGGTGTAACATCCAATTATTTTACACTGTGCAATTAACTACAGCTCCTTGCATCAAATGTGGGTCAAAATGCTGGCTAGCATTCAGAACAGAGAAACAGGCATTCTCAGGTGAATAGGAGATCCCACCAGCTTCAGAGGAGTATTCCAGGATGTGGAGCACTTACCTCTTCACCTGGCCTACAGAGGGGGTCCAGACACTGATCTCTCATTGATATCTAACTTCTAGACAGACCAAATGAAGGGCAGTGACTCCAGTGACATTTAGGGACCAAATGGTTTGATTTTCTTCTGCCCTGCACTTCATGGTGCTGCTCCCGCCACAGGGAGAAATGCAGCAAGAAATACTGCTGTTCTGGTTTTGGAAGGCATTTACGTTCACTTTGCGCTGAAATAAATGGCTAGATAACATAGGGGTTGATGGGGATTCAGATTCAAAAATCTATCCTTGTTAACCAGGAGCCTATTGATTACTCCTCTCTAACAAATGCTTTTGAAGATAAAATTTTCCCCCAAACATCTAAGGAACTAGTTATTCCGTACAGAGATTATCAGCTAAAGGCCATGTTTCTTTATCAATGTGTGCCCAGCCTGCAGGAATTCTCCCAACATAATGTCAAACCTAAACCCCACTGTGCAGTCCGCTTGCTTGCCAGCTCTTCCTTTAATCAGTGTTGTGGTCACATGAAGCAGCCATTTAAAATAATAAGGTGTAATAGTTCCAGCTCTTACTGGAAGCAGAGGATATAATGAGTAGCAGCAAGACACAGGGCAAAGAGGATATTTGATCCATTTGTGGGGGAAATTTTTTTTTTTACATTTTGTCTTTCACACACAACTCTTGAGAGTTCAAAATGAGCTGAAGGGAAGAGGAAAGTCTTGAGCTGAATTAGAGGGAGAGAGTGATCCCCTTGACTCAAAGACAGGAGACAATGGGGCAGCACAATATCAATTGTATTTGGCAGTGATATCAAATAACTGGGGGCTAACAATAAACAAGAGGGCAGATCTAAAGAACAGCAAGCCTTGAATCATAAGGTAGGACTTGACATGAATTGATTTCAACTCCTACAGTGGAAAAAAACAATACAGATAGATCCGGTGAGATTAAGGATCTGGTGATAGCGGTTAAGTGGGGAGTGCACAAATGGCAAAGCCACATTCCTAGTACCTATGAAATGATAATAGCTCCTGGTATGCACGCTCAGCGGTTGAATAAAATATATGGCCTGTGCATCTGAATGCACTGACTGTGCAGACAAACCAGGGCTGAGTTGTGCACACTTTTTTTTTGTGCACTGCATACAAGACTCTCTGAAAATGAAGCTTCTAATGTAATAATCTGGAAAGAGTCCCACCTAAAGAAAAGCTCTTAAAATCCTTCCGTAATTGAATTCTGTTTTAGAGCAAGATTACTACTAAATGACGTTTTTCCTCTGGGTACCTTTCAATCTAATAAATTATTGATGAAAATCAGCATGAACTTATGTTAATAGTTTTTCAGACTTACCTCTAGCGTTTTGGAGGGCAGTGTACCTGTGTTCAGCTTTCCAGCTTGTAGACAGGACTTTGAAAACACCCCAGCCATTGTTATTTTCTCGTAAGCAAAGTAAGGGTTCAAAGGTGCATTTTGCCTATTTTTACAATGATGTTTAAAACAGACAGGATGAATCATTATCTCCAAGTCTCTCCATTGACTATCAAAACAGAATGAGTTGCCAGGCTGCTTTGTGAGTATATAAAGTTAAATGATTTTAATATACATTAATAACACTGTCACTCAATCATTAATAATTGATTGTGGACAATCTATTAGCTCTCTCCACTTGGAAAATAAAGTGATTTAAGGCTTTATCACAGGCAGTTAAGGTTGATCTGTATCCTTTTCTGCTGAATTTTCACATACTGAACCTTTTTCAGGCTTATTGTAGAGACATGGGCAGTTGCTCTAGTTCGGTGACTGGAGATGACTTGATGGGCCTCTAATTACTACCTTAGCTCATGAAGCTTTTGAGAAGTCTAGCCATTGTCCACAACATTCATTTGTTCATACAGCAAAACTATTCAATGTCTATAATACAAGTTATTCACTCTGCACTCAAAAAATCAAAGTCTGCAATGAAGACAGATTTCTAAACAGGCTTGCAATCATTTTTCCTTTTTTCCCCCTTAGCACTGAGAAGATACTATATAAAATACCATGTAAAATCCCACTTCTTGCATAGGCTATGATTGATTTCGCTGTTACCTGGAACTCTGAGGGATGGCTTGGTCAGAGACAAGTAGGCATAACTCAAAAAAAAAAAAAAAAAAAAAAAAATCCTGACCTTACAAGATGTGGAGGAGGTACAGGACTGCAGGACTGGGAGTTTGAAAATCTATTTGCATAATGAGACGATAATTTATTTCCCTATGAGTTCATGCCTCCAGCTTGTTCTTCCACACTGTAGATCAGCAGCAGGTGGTTAGGGAGAGATTTTGTGGCATTGTTAAACCAAAGATCAATCAGCAGCAACAGCCTTGTGGCATAACACACTTTGTATTATGTGTGTAGTGTTAGTCAGGCTGCTAAACATCAGGATAACAAGTGAGGGTGGTTTCAGCACTGGCTGAAGTGAGTTCCTCACGCTGAACTCTTCACTTTCTGTAACACTGGCCCACTAAGTGTAATGTAAGACAGTATTTGCAATGTGTTATCCATAAAGATGGTCTTTTTCATACTATTTGCACGGGACCTAATATCTGTCATGTAGCATATACTGCTTGGACCACCCTGAAGGTGATTAGGCACGATGATAATAGAGCCAATGAGTCCAGAGAGAGGAAATACTCTCAGGAATTGAGAGCAGAGTCAACCATACAATAGCTCAAGGTGCCCTGCTCACACATGTAGATTCAACCAGCAGGATGAAGTGATAAAGTCATGCTTTGTCCATATTCCAAAAAATAATCCAGTGAGTTGATAATTAGAAATGGGAGTCACAGTCTTGCTCCCAAATCAGAGGAGCTCTGGTTTGAGGATGTTCTTTCCGTCTCGAAGCACTTGTTTGCTTGTGGGATGGACCTGCTGCCTTTGCATCATGGTCATGTCAGAGGTGGGAATGAAAAGCTGAATGCCAGCCAGTCTTGTCCATCTGCAACGGCGTGACTCAGGGCAAGTTGGAAATTACAGAAACGCTCACAGGTCAGTCTCGGGGTGCTGTCTCCCGGCCAGAGATCCTAAGTCTGCTGTCTGCATGTCCTGCATGTGGATAGGAGCAAAACTGGAAGCCTGTACGTAACTACAAATGCAAATATCTCTTTCATGATTCACAAGCAACTGAGAAGTAATGGCAGGCATTTAAAATTCCTGTAGCTGCCATCTCTCTCCCTGATGCTGAGGTCATATTTGCTAATGAAAGAATCTCATTTCTTCCTTAAATGGTTTCCATGCTAACCCTTAGTGAGGAACTGGGACTCTTCTGCACCTCTTGAAATCTTCTTATCAGAACTGGCTGTGCTTCTGGAAGGCTTCTTTTATTGAAAACATGCTGTTAGCCTCAGGCCAGGAGTCCCGAGGTGAAAGTCTATGCTTCCGCCATTCGGATCACAGCAAATTATTTAACAGCCTTTGCTTGTGTTAGTATTTATTCATATAAATATTTTAGAAACAGATGGTAAGTGAAAATAATTCAGCTATTGTTGGTGGTTTCTTTTTTTTTAAATATTTGAATATATTGGCTTCACCTTTCACTTTGAAAATATATTGCCATTTATTTTATAGTTAACACCAGGAAATACTGCAAAAGAGAGAGATAAGAGGAAATAGTCAATAAACTAAAGCAAGAGATGGATACAAGAGTAGTATCATCAAAGACATTGGTTGTGAAATCTAGCTCTTGCTGAGAGCCAAGCCTCAGAAGTTTTCTTAGCTTCACGGTTTCTGTGGTTAGGTGCAGCACTACTATTTTTGGTTTACAGATGGGAAAATAGGATACTGCGAGGTTATACAACATGACTGCAGTCATTCAAACAGTCTTGCACAGAGCTGGGAATTGACATGATTTTTAAAATAAAGAGATCTGCGCTCATTGCACAGCAGCAATGCCTACCTGAGAAAATAATTTGGCAGATCAGAGCATTTGATGGTCAAAGCCTTTTTGCTCTGTGTGGTTGTGGGGTTAATTTTGGTGAATTTCAGCCTGGTCATTCAGACCAAACATCTCCATCCCTTGAATTACCCCAGGAAAGATATTCCACAGCCCTTTGCCCTTCATCAGCCTGCCCAGGACCATGAGGGACTTCTGTGGTCTGTGGAGAAGTTGGGTTGATTCTCTGCTACCACCAGCTAGGCAGGGAGCAAACCACATTGGAGTTGGTGCTCCTGCCTCCTTTCACTAAGAAGTGGCACTTTCTACAAAAACATCCCGTATGCCCCTGCATAACCAGCTGCTCCAGGCACTTCGGTAACAGGTTAGATTTCACTGGGGCCAACAAGCTGGCAGCAAACAGACATAGTGCTCATCCTTTGCCAGCGGTTTGTGCACAAAAAGTAGACTAGCTGTCCCCTGACCCTGATGCATCTCTCCCAGCTTCCTGCCTGTAAGTCCTGCTCATACAAGATGCCACGGAGTACAGGACCATGGACCAGACTGCACATTACAGCTGTAGCTCAAATAATTCAGTCGAGTGCAACAAGCCGTCTGGTCAGGAGCTCCCCAAAGCTGCTCTGAGACTGGGAATTAAATCACCAACACTGAGGAGAAGATTATATAGCAGTGATGGTGTGCAATAGTGATCTACTGCTCTGGTATTTTCTATCCAGGCTGAGGAATCCTCCATGGAGAAAAATCTGTCAGAAGTGATAAGTAATGGATACACTAGTCTCTGGGTGAAGATCTCGCAGCAGAACCACTCCCGTCTTTACTCTTCTGGAGTTTGTTCCTAATTCTAAGTGTTCCAAAATCAGGAATCAGGCACAGAATTGTGCCTTTAAAACTGTGAGATCTAGACAAAAAAAAGAGTATTTTCCTTAGCCTTCTGTTGAGTATTTGAGCTACTAGATTTATGTTTTAGCATCTTCTCCTGCAACTGAAAGTACAAGGAACTTGGAGTTCAGATTGTGGCAAAATGACTATCCAAGTCACGAAACAGGAGTGCATAAAAATAGGCACCAGAAGATGGGAGGTAGAAATAGTGAATCTTCCAGATAACTTACCAGGTAAGAACTGATCTCTGTCAGACAATTTCTCAGCGCTGTAGGAGCACAGTTAGCCTTTTACTTCAATTCTTCAGTGAATTCTTCGATCAGTTCCAGAGACTGCTCCTTCAGTGTCTTTGTTGAATGAACCGAAGGGGAAAAAACTGTCTCTCTGAGGCTAAAGCACTGGAACAAATTTTTAACACTTATTCCTGCCTCCAGATTTTGTGGGTGAGGCTGAAAAACCCTTTTCAGCTTTTCATTCCTTTTCTTTAGGGACAGATTCCATACATTAGGGGGCCAATGAGCATTCTTGTTGTGCAGTTGTGGCCACACAGCTCCTGAATTGCTGAGCTGAAGACGTTGCACTTCCCAGGTGCAGTACAGATCATGGGCGCATTCCTCTGCCAGGGTCATCTTAGAACAGAAAGGGCTGGTTTAAACTCCACTTAAAAGTGGCTTTGGGTGAGTGATTTACGTAGGGTCTAAAATACTTTCTGCCACACTCACTTGCAGTCATGTGAACTTAAATACCTTTCAAAATCCTGTACAGTGTTTTCATTGTGCATCTATAAATGGGGCAATATTCCTTCTATATTTGTTTCATTTTCATTTCAGCACAACAGGGTGAGAATATTGTTTTAGGTTATTGGCTGCCTTTCAACGAAGATATTGTAGACTATCAACAAACAAAAGATTTTACAGCATACAAACCATCACGAAGAAGGATTAGAGGTGATGATTTACATCTCCTAATAAATATGGAACTCTAACAATTCCTAAATTATCAGATCTTGAAATTTTAGCACTATGTTTTATAGCTGCAGTGAAAGAATGGTTTTAATGATATATCACTTTATTCAAACAAAATTTATTGGCTGCAGATTAGGAGTAACTTGTCAAACAATGACCTCCGGCACATGAATTGACAAGCTGTTCTGTGCTAGCAAGAGTGAGGCACCTACAGACAAAAAGAAAAAGATATTCAAGTATTTGTAGGGCTGAACGCACTTGCACAATTGACAAAAGTATAAATTTACCAAGAGCAGGTGAAATCATGCTGATCAGACCAAATGGAGTGCCTGAAATTTCTTACCATTCTTAATATCTATTCACATCCTCTTTCCAAACTTATGTGCCAGCTGAGGACATATTGCTTCACTTATTATTTTCTGTGAGATGTCTTTCTTGTGGGGGTTTCAGTTTCCAGGTTGGTTGATTCTTTAATAATTAAAAGGTTGAACTTCTGTATGTGTCTCAGCAGACATCACGGCTCTGACAAGAGCGCTGCCCTTGGAGGGCTGCACACTACTGTTCTGCAAGGACTCTGGGCTGTTCTCCATCGCTAGTGACTCAGTGAATGGTAACTCCATGCTCTAGAAATGACATCTCCTTTTCTATTTCTTGTCCAGCTGTTTTGGGTTAAACTCCCTCTGAATTCAGCTGAAGATTTTCTTCAGTGTTATTCAACTACTGAACTGTTTTATTTTTGTTTCTTTATGTGTAATAATGTACCTTTGCAAGACAGTTACTCCACTACAACTCCAACACTCAGGTCAGGTCAACACCTCGGCTGGGTCTGGACAAACTCAGACTGCACATTTGCCACATCCTCATAGTATGAAAAAGGAGCATGGGTTTGCTGCAACAGTAACTAGATGGTGTGGCTGGCCTTCATCTTCCTATGCCATGGGCACCCACCTGCAAAATGGTGATGGTTGTAGTCCTCTCCTTGGTAAAGATTTGTAAAAACAAATTCATAAGGATCCAGCATGCTGCCTGGTGCTTTGGAGGAGTTAGTGCACAGTTCAGACAGCATATGTGCTAAACTTAGCATCAGTCCATACCTTGCACCTCCTAACATTTCTCTAGGAGCATGATCAATACAATATTAATATGTGTAGGAATCACGTGTATTAGTTAGGTGTAGTAATTACATGTAGTAATCAACTGAATAGCACTAAAATGCTTTTAGTGTCTGATTTCCTGATTCATATGAAGTCCCCAGTGACTTAGCAGTGCATTTAATGAGACACCAGTGCGAGTTCCTGCTCTCACCACTGCAGGGAAGAGCTGCCAGGTCTCCACCGAACCACAGGACCTGCACGTCACAGACTCTGCTGTGCCACGTTCCCAGGAGAGGTAGTAAGTGAAGAGCAGCATTTAAAAGACCTTGTTCAGGCCACAGAATTCAACCACTAATGTAACTCTAAATAAATTTTTTAACGTCTTTTTCTTTGCTTTCTGCTGCCTGAGCCTATGTGTTTTATTCTGGCTGTGTTTTCAGTTTGTCTTGCAATCATGAGAGAGAGACACTTTAAATGAAAAAAAAAAAAAATAAAGGGGTGAAATTATTATAAAAATAGAAGATTTGGAAATAAAATTTCCTAAATGACGCCAGCCAGGAACCAGGATGAAAACCATGAGAACCAGCAACAGTGTATCCCTCTCTTGCATCCACTAGCATTTGATCCGTTTTTTCCTTTGTAAAAAGCAAGAAACCCAGAGCAACATTGCTGAGTGCATTTATTGAAGCTGCGTATCTGGCCGTAAATCATTACATGACACACCATTGCAAAAGCTTGCAGATGCCTAGGAAACACCAAATGAGTCAATACCAGGTGCCGAGCTACCCATGGACAGAAATGTCTATTGCTGTAACTCGCTATAACCTCAGCTGCAACAAGATTCCTTTTTAAAAACTGCTGTTAACCCTTATGAATCCTGTGCTCCATTGCTGGAAATCTTTTTTCAAAGAGTTTTTCAAACAGATTCATGCATAAATGCAGAAGTAATATGTTACTATCGAAGTTGGCATTGGGTCACGCCACAAGACTTGTCCCTTTAAGTGAAGCTGTGAGAAATAAGTGTTGGTCAGCAAGCTCAAGTCACTGCGGCACTCACCAAAAAGCAGAGCTCACAAGGCAGGAGAAATGACGGATCTTGTCCTGCCCTGTCACTGTGACATTTGCAGCTGGTTCATGGAGAGCAACATTGTTTCCTACATATATTCTGAATTTTAAATCTCCAGCCATTTTGTGAGATGTTCTTAGAACAGGAGGGATAAAACAGTTGTGAAAAAGAGCAGTATGTCTTTGCACTGAGAAAGGAAATTTCAGAATTTCAAAGTTTTTCATCTATTTTCTTTCTCTGTTCCTAGGATATCAAAGCAAGACAGCTTTTCCATGCCACATTGCTTTGAAAGGAATGAAATTCAAAGCCTGAATCTAATCCAGAGCGAAATACGTTATCAATATTGATTTATGGTCCTTAAGATTTCTGTGATTGGATCAGAGGGAGACACACATGCCATGGAACCAGGTCTGTGCAGGAAGAAAATTTCAATCCTTTGGGGCAGCCACGAGTGACAAGCAGATCCCCCTCAACTCTCCATGAGCTTAGACACGGTCACCTTTAATACACCCCGATGGGTTTCACGGCGTCACCATATTTTTTAGTGATTTGCTGTATTTAGATGCATTAATAACATATCATACCTTGACCTCTGTATAAATACAAATGGGATGAGGATTGTCTTTCTCCCATCTTCCACTTCCCAGGGAAGTGCCCTGCAGTGGTGCGGGAGGAGAGGATCTGCACCACGCTCAGATGAAGGGAAACCAGCAGAGACGTTCCCCAGGCACCTCCAGCCCTCCAGCTGCCAATGGGCCTCCCAGCCAGACTAGGGCTAGTCTGCAGCAAGACCCTGAGATAGTGAGGGTGCATTGCAATTTGTCTCTTGGTATCTCGCAAATGAAGCTTCATCCAGGTAGCTATGTTTAATAGTTTTCTTCCCTTTAAGCCTGCTACTTGGCAATCTAACTGGATTCTCTCTAGGACACGTATTATGAGGAGTAATGGATACTTTTTTCCTTTTCACCTTTGCTCTATTGCTCATAATTTTACAGACCTCAGTCACATTTCCACTCTGTTGTTTTTGCTCCAGACTGAGGTCCCTTTTAAAGTCTTTCCTCACACAAAAGTTGTGAAATTGTCCTTGTTGCTCTTCTCTGCACTGTTTTAAGTTCTGCTGAACTCTTTGGAGATGGGGCCACCTGAACTGCCTAAGCTATTCCACATGTTGGTGCATTAAAGCTAAGCATGATTAACCAGTTAGCCCTTTGCAGTATACTAGAGAATCTCACTCAGTATTTATTTTTTGCATTGATAACCCTGGCTGCCTCTTGGCTCTTTGAAATTGTATTTCAAGAGAACACAGGGGAAAAATTCAAAATGTGTAATGAGCAGACCAGAAGCACAAAGGGATTATTTGTATCAGATGATCTTAGATTAACTGAACTGGGGAAAGCCACAAGTGAGCTGGAAGGCAAAGAAAGTCTTTCAGGAATCATCTCATCTCAAGTGACAACTGAATGCCAAAGTTGCACCTGAAATTGTTTAAGCAAGGAAAAAAAAAAAAAAAGAAAAAAAGAAAAAAAGAGCTGGAGAATGAACTTTCCATATCACATAAAATAACTTTTAATTAGGTTAAGGCTTACCTCTGAAGCGCTGAATGTTGTGCCAGAGAAAGAGATTTGCAGTAAATCTGCCATTCAACCTACAGAAATGATTTCCGACAAGATGCTGCAGCAGCAAAAATGTTACAGAGCTGAGCAGTACATCGAAATCATCCTTTCCAAATGTGTTTTCATAATGCCTGATCCTGCCCCTTTACAATAATCAAAAACTTCGCCATTACACTCAAGAGATGCAAGAAAAGTTTCCTGACACATTTTCTATTCCTAATTTCTAATGAATTAGAATTTGTTTATAATTCAACCTTACCAAATGACCAAAGTGCATTTATGTACTTTCTCCTGCTCTGTCAAAAGTAACTCATCTGTCTTGCCTTTTAACAGAAGCAAAAACATTTTCAAGAACATCTTGAAGCTGCTGCAGAGGTTAGAGCATGAGAATGACTATAAACAAGCGTCAGTGTGCGCCTTCTGAACGACTGCATTGAGATTAACATTGCAGCTATTAAAGCCCTAATTCTGAAGTGCCATTTCACAGTGAAGAAGAAAAATTGTTTATTAAAACTTACCAAGAAAAGTGGTCGGATAACGTGAGGCCAGCTGAAAAAACATGACTTTCATGAGAGTTCAAACGTAGAAATAGTGCAGCCAGTAGAGACATTAAGAAGCAGAGGTGGTCACACATTAGGAAGAGTCATGGTTCAAAGCAAGTCTACGGAGACTCTGGAGCCCTTCACCTCTGCTGGGAATGGGAACCAGCCCCTGCCCTTGCTACAGCTTCACTCTTGAAAATGTTAATTTTCAGTAATTGTAATTTTAATTAACATTAAAATGCAAGTAAAACAATCTATTTTTTCATAAATATCCTAGGGAGGATAGAGCTCAGTCTGAAGTGTGGGTTGGCCAAAAAGGACCAGTGGGGATGCATAAGTACATAGTGCAGTGGTGGATGTTAGGTGATCCAGCAGCACCATATTTGTTTCCCGGTCTAACTCTTCCCTGTATTTTGACAGCTTCTTATTCCTTTCTGGAAGGTAGTTTGAAGTAATGTGCTGTCACCTTCCCCTTCCACAAGGGTTTCTTTGAGAGGGCTGCTATGGTGCAAGAAACACAATCTGTTCTAGTATTCGGCCACCAGATCTGACAAGGCATGTCAGCAAGTATGTTTTCCTCATTACTCCATCTGGGTGGTAGGATTACAGATTTCTACTACAGTAAAATGAATAAAAGACCTTTTAGGACTGGACTCACCCCTTAGAAGCAAAAAAGAATTGAAAGAAATGCATTTCCTTATGGTCATGTGCGAATCTGAAAACACCCCAGCTATTTTCCTCTAAGGATTTCTTGTTTTCTGCTTTTGCGACGTTTTAGAAAAGTAAACACACAAAAAACTACAGGTCCTTTCCTATTCTGCCGAAGCCTGATGTTTGTACTGCATCACTATTGTCAACATTATTATTATCATAACCTGAGAGAATGAATTCAGTTCTCTTGGGGAATTTTTCCCTCTGGAAAACTGCTCCTATAGCTTGGGCTAATATGGATAAGATTCAGAGCAAGAAGAAGTGCTATCCTATTCATTGTTCGAATCCTTAAATATTAAATGATCAACCTTTTACTGTCAATAAGGTCTTCAAGTGACCCCGGGTGTTAATTTAATAACTGTAGTTAGAAAAAGGAAAGAAAATGGGTATTATGAGCTGTTCTTTATTATTTTTTTTTTTTTCCTGCATCACAACCTCAAACCAGGATCTCTTTCAGAACGCTGGATGATACGCTGGAAAAAATGGAAGAGTTTCTCTGAGCAAGAAAAACTGCAGGCAGAGAGCAAAAGCAAGCTCATCCCTATGTGTCAAGACCTGGGTTTGATCATGGTGCTGATGCCTTCAGCGATCTCTGGTCATTTCATTTCTGCTTTGTTTCATCTTTCACTCTATAAATGTAAAAGGTCAGAAGTTGTGTCATGCCTTTGAGTTTTTTCTGCATGAAGCAAGTCAAGACCCGATCCTATCTGGACAAATAACATTTTGGGATGGTTTTATTTTAAAAAATAAACAAAAAAAAAAGTCTATTTATAATTCAGTGATGACATTTTTCTACATAAAGCCTTGAGCATATTTGTTCTCAGAAAACATGGAGTCTAGGACATACAGGGCACTGTGAAAAACCCGGAATTCATTCTTAATGCCTTTTTGAATCCTCAAATGCCTATAGGCTTTTAGAAAAATAAAAAGAGAAAAAAAAAAGGAACGTAATCTTTTCACTTTTAAGACTCTATTATTTCCCCTATGAACAGTGATATATTCCCTATATTCTCATTAGCAAGCTTTGCAAGAGAGAAAGTAGAAAAGCCTTCAGGAGATATTAAGGGAAGAAGAGGGAAGACTGCAGAGGAAGATCCAATCAAACAGCTAAGGAAAACAGTAACACAACTAAGGCTAAAGATAACCTCCTTTTTGGTGACAGAATCCAGACACCAAATGAACTGGAATTCGCGTTACTCAGCTCTGAATAAGGCAGGCACAGTTAGAATATAAGCAAAGAAAAGATGATAAAACAGAATTAAAAAGCAGTGACTCATGGGATCAGCAAGCCAAGGCATTCCAGTTCCCACGCTGAGGAAAGCCAGCTAGCTGGGCACACTCATAAAATAATAAAACAGCCCAATATTTTTATATCCGAGAGCTTTAATAGCACTGGCATGTCAAACTCTCTTTGCCAGAGGCTGATCTCTACTTGCCAAGCTCCTCTCATCTCTCCTGGTCATCCAGGTGCTCTTGACCTTCGAGGCTCAAGGTGGGGAGCACCGAGATGCCAGCCAGGTTGGAAGAGGGAGGGGGAGGACAAGTTGAAAGGACAAAAGAATGAGAAGTTTCTTTTATTGGAAACTTCTTTGCTGACTGCAGTTTTCCAGTGCTCGTGTTGTTATATCCCGCACTGCTGTGGGCACGATGAGTAGGAGCAGAAGCAGCTGTGGTGAGTCCAAACGTCGGGGTGCACATCACGCTGGGTAATGCTGAGAGAGCAAGTGCAGCCTTGACAAACACACCCTGAAAAGAGGGATAAGTGAAACCAAAACACTTCAGGTGCAGGACACCAACAAACACGCTCACGGGACCCCTGTCTTGGGCAGTATGACCTGGGAGGGTCTAACACTGCAATTTAATACCTTTTTTTGCTATTTTTTTGCTCCCATTTTTGTCTCTGATCCTATCAGGAAGAAGGAGGCAGAAAAAGGCTGTCCTGCCAATCCAGGCCTGGGAAAGCAGAGATGACATTAGTGCCAGGAAAACTGTCTGGGACCACAGGAAGGTTGAGGAGCAAAGGGCTGCCGAGCTCCTCCATTGCCATGAACTGCATTGGTACCTTGGTACTTATATCTCTCTTCTCTATCTCTCTGAAACTCAGAGGCACTTACTAAGTTCCCCATCTTTGTTAAGAACAATCTAAAAGACGGATTTGTAAGATACTGGGAGGAAATGACTCACAGACAGACAAACAGAAATGCAATTGCATAAGCTTTGTCCTATTGGAAAGCAGACTTAAAAAAAACTCTCTGCTAACTTTCTTGTTATTACCAAAAAGCTCTTCAAAACAGGATAAAACCAAACTAAAAGTGATTGCTGCTTAGAGGTTTATTGTTTCCCCCTGTACCTCAATTGAACTAAAGTCTGTCCAGCTTACAAGAAAAATGTTCTTGTTCAAATTATTTAGTAGAAGGTTTAGATTCCACCACCAAGAATAAGCAAATACAATTCTGTTTGTTGAAACGCAGTGAGTAAGATTACAAAGTGTATCAGTTCTGCTTCAAAATATAGCTGCTCTAAACTCAAGTAGCCACAAGGCATTTGGATAACGGCAACTTATTCAGAAAAATCCCACCTCAAAGATCTCATCCCAAACTTCTGTTTTTTGACCTCAGCAGAAACCATTTTCCTATTTATAGACAATTGGGTAGTTATCTATAGAGTTATTTTTGTGCCAGAACAGTCTTGAATGACATACCTCAACATATAGTCATCAATGTCCCTGGTGTAGGAGTAAGAGTCCAGGACATCCTTCCTCACAAAATTAGCTTTGATAATCTTTCCATATTTCAGTCCTTTAAAATACCAAAACAGCTAGTATAAATCCCTCTCAAAGTGGACAATGACACAAAGACATCAGTGTGACTTCCTGCTAAAATCTCAAGTATTTCCCTAATCCCCCTGCTCAGCATCTCCCAGGTGCTGATGAAAATGTCAAATGGTCCTTGTAGGCTCTCCAGGGGGGACATGGATGTGAGAGTCAAGGACCCATGGAAGTTTGTCCCATAACTTCTCCATTATTTTCAAGCTGCTGTGTGTGAAAAGGAGAACTATAATACCAGCACTGAGTAACCCAATCTCTTCCTCTCTGGATATACTTTGGCCCAAGTTTTTCCCACAGAGGATATATTGTTACAGCTGCTATGAATATGAGAATTTAATAGTAGTTGTGTGGATATCTTGATGATCTGGTTCAACCACAGGAAAACGTCATTTCCATCTCAATTCCCCTCTGGAAATAGTTCCACATACCAGTTTGAAATACTGGTGTGGCACATGCCTGAATCATGCAAGAAGCAGGCCAGCCTTCCTTCCTCTGCTTGGCAAGAAGAGCGCTGGAAAACAGCTCTGGAGTGGAGGAACTGAGAGACAGAGAGGGTCATTCCTGTGCTCAGCATTGTGTTGAGTCATTTTCAGTTCTCTGAGTAGCCTGCTGTCATTGAGCTTAAAGCCCATTCTTAGTTCCTCAGCCTACAAAACTAGGATATTACAGCTGCAGTCCAGCCTTTCATGTCCAGATCACTCTGCCTGTCTCTTGAAAATTGTCACTGCACCTCTTGGAATAATGTACAAAGTCAGGTAATAGCAAGTGCTGGAAGGAGTAGCCTTGCAGGACGCCAGGGTGCTCAGTGACCATTGGGCTAGAAAGGCTTAGGGGAAATCAGGCAGCATCTCTGTGTTTGCCCATGTTCTTCCACCCCATGTTTGAAGCCTGAGAACCCAGCCTGTGTGCCAGCCAGCCTGCCTGCAAACGAAACGTACCAGAAAGCAGCTTTCATCGTGCTAAAACTGCAGAAGATCTATCTCTATGAAGGACAGATACCAAAGCAAGCATTAATGTAGGCCACGAGTGTTAATAATTACTGATTAAAGGCTGTTGATACAGAATTATCTCAATTCTGTTGATACAGAATTAAGGGGAAGGAGGTGAAGACGCAGTGTAGTGAATTGAAGGCTGATTGAAATATCCTACTCTCTGATCCAGGCAATGTCGGGAAGGACAACTTCAGGGTTGTTAGGATGTTGCACTGGCAGGTCATTCCAACATCTCGTCAATCTTCCCCTTCATAAGAAATTGCGCATTGCTACACTTTTCACCCATTTGGTTTCAAAGTACTTTGCAAGCTCAGCAACTACTAGGAAAACTTTGGCTCAGGCAGCACTCTGCTCGCCACTAAAACTGGGCTGTGCGTTGTATAGAGAAGTAAAATAGGGAGTGATAAAAATGTTCCCTCGCTGCTTCTACTCAGAGGGGAGTTACACAGGTGGGAGGCAACAGCTCCAGGTAGGTATAAGCCTCAACACGTCCCCAAGATGAGCACAGCACAGTTTTCAATGACTGGGTTATTCAGAAGCGTCGTTTAGGCAAGACATACAGGATCTACCGTGCCAGTTCCCTCTCCACGCAGCCTGCACAAGCTGGTCCTCTGCCTCCAAGAAAAGCCATCTCTCAAGATGCAGAGGGTCCAGGAGCTTCCCCTCGGGCGGGCATGCAGCGATTTGCTCAGAAAGGCTGCTTCCTCCTACCCTTTTTCAGGTGTTAATTAGCTTGTGACCTGAAATGATCAGCTAGAAATCCCTTCCACAAAAACACATACACTTTTATTCTGTCTACTCTAATTGCAGGTACTCCCAACAGGTGCCTAATATTTTCCTAGCTCCTGTTCAATCTTCTGTGTAAAGCAGCTGACCAAAACTTTAGTGATATCTGACCCATTCTTCTGCAGGAGGCATCACTGGGGAGGAGGTATAATTTCCACTTCTATATGGTTCCTCAACATATACAGTCAATATTTCTTTCTCACAGGGGATAAGAAGTCTGATCTATAGCAACACAGATGAGCTATTTATATTCATAGGATGAAGGATTTCTGTCTACAGACTATATTCTTTATGCCTGTTCTTACATGTTCTAGTGTCCCTTGAGTCAGTGTTTTCTGGCCTCCATAATGTGCATTGACTTAGAGCATGGCAGAATGCACTGAATTTCCTGTAGCTCTGCACTGATTTGTTGTTCATTTCACGTCAGCCAGGTGCCCAGTCCTCACTGTTCTTCCATGGGCAGCTTGGCTGAAATTAGACTTGGCAAAATCAATTTCTACTGGCAAATTGGAAAAGTTAATTGAAAAAAAGGTAAAAGTGCAGGCATTTTGAAGGCAGAATAGAGTTGCTCTGTATTTCTGCCAGTTACCTTAATTTTCCATAGCATTTGAGTTATACTCCTCGAAAAATGGATCTACAATAACATCTAAGCATACTTTGTTCCTGACATTTTTGACTGTGCAAGAAAAAGTGCCCAAGTGAATTTCAAATGACAGGCATATATATGTCTTCTGAAGTTTATGTCTGGCTTAAGCAGAAAGCAAACCTACAAGTATTGACTGAGAGGTGATTAAATTGCGTCTGGAGGTGAGCTGGAGGTAAAGACTGGGTAAAGACTGGGTGTGTGGACACCATCTCTGGCTGCAATAAAGGTAAATATTAAATACCTAGGTTGGCTGTGAAGTGAATGGAGCAGCTGGTTTACACCTGCCAAGGAGAATGTATGGCCTTCTTATGCAAACCACATGCAAACTTACATATATAGCAAGCTGAAATATGGTTTGCTCTGCTGTATTTGGATGAAGGGGCTGCACTATGGTGAAGCTGCGCCGACACGGATGTGTTGCAGTGCCACAGCCGTGTTACTGCTGCATGGCCTTCGTGAAGGACGTGAGTCAAAGCCATCCACTGCTTCTTCAGGAGGAAAACATGATTCCAGCTTTCAGCTTTCCAGACAGAGGTCGAGAAGATTTTTTATTTTATGTATTAGAGACAGGAAAAAAATATTTTAACATATACTCTAATATCATGATTAAAGTGGAGAAAATCTCAGATAGCCCTGCATACAGGGAAGAGACAGCCAGGAGCTTCCTAGATACCTCAGGCTCTCATACCTCTACATCTCAGAGGCAATGCTTGTTTCTCAATAGCTGTTGTCCTTTCAAAAGCAATGGAGAGCTGCTTCCAAGTTGTTTCATCTCCCAGCTCGGCGTCTGCAAGTTCACCAGCTCTTCTTTCAGATAGAAGGATATTCAACAAGCTTTTAAAAACTGTAAAACTGTGATTAGATTTATCCCCTTCTATACGGAAAACACAGACATTTCAGAGCCGAATCGAGAAGTTCTGTCCCCTTTCTATGAAACAGAGGCTGTTGTATCTGCCCATGAACTTATGCTATGGGCTTTGGAAGGGATTTGTTTAAAGCAGGCTTCTTATCTTCTAATAGGCAAAACTTATTTCTGGAGATGCAGACAGTGGTGTCTCACAAGTCCATTATCTGTCAGCCTGCATAGATACAAAATGCATTTTGAATGTTTTACTGCAGGTATTTAAGCAGTTCGTTTCATCAGTTCACTCCATGCTCAGTGCTGTGTACTGACTTGGTGACAGTTATAACAATTCACATGCACAAGTTTCGTCCCAGCAAAGTACAGAAGCAAGTGACGGGATCCACATAAGCAAAAAGTGACATCAGGTGCAAAGTACAAATCATTTTTGTGTTCATTATTTGCAAGGATTATTTGCAGCATACTGAAAAACAAGGAGGAAATGGTTCACTCCGAGATAGTTTGGAGTTCACTCCAAGATAGGATTTTAAAGCTATTTACTTCATCCGTTCAATCAGAAGTCCAAAGGGATCATTCCTCATTTTGAAATTCATTCCTTGTCCTTTCCACCTGCAAGATGTAAGGCAAGAAAGGTAGCAGAGCAAAAGCAGAGTAAGCCAGAAAGATACATCAAACCTGGCTACAAACAGCCACGGGGTAGCAAAACGTCAGCAGCCTTCACGGGTGGAAAGGGCCACAGTTTGCATACAGCAAATTTCAAATTGAATTGATCTTTGAGTGGGTGGGTGAAAATTTATCAAATGTTATCATATTATTACAATTACATAACAAACTCATGAACAGGAACCATTAGAAGCTATTTCTATTTCAGACAGAAGTGACAGAAGTTACATGTTTGATGGGACATTAATAGTTTAATTTGTGAACAGTCCAGCAAAAATGAGCTTTAGGTATTGAGATCTGGGTAAAAACTTGAAGGAGGTTTCTGAAAGTTTCTTTCTGAAGGTTTTCTTCGTTTCTCTTCTGGAGGAATTTCATGCTTCTTCCTAGTTCACTGACAAATACCACAGAAGCATCATCCTTTGGCCTCATTTATATTTTCAGTTATATTAATCTTCATATATGGGTGAGATGGGATACTTACATTGGCTTGAGAATAGCAAACTTTCCTTCGAATTTATCTATGACAAGTTTGTTCTCAAGTTAGTTGATGTCACCTTCCACCTTTCCTGTTTTCACTTCTGTGAGTGTAAGAATTTACTGTCACCTTTATTACCCCTCTGCAAAAGTTGCTTTATAGCCATTCACATTTCATTACAATCCCTATTGATCCATGAAGAAAATACTGAACAAGACTTGCTTTGCCCCAAGGTTCAATACATACTTGCTTTTCCTAACTTTGCTAGCTCTAATCATTTTATCAACGACCTCTTAAAGTTTGGTGTTTTATTTAAAAACAGAACTTCTGAAGTCACGTGGCTCTGTGATAACTCCCTTTCTTTAAAAAAAAAAAGCTTCTCCCATGTGATTGCAGAAGAAAATATTGAAAGCACTAATACTGCAGGGGGGCATTTTGGAACTTTGCATTTGAAATTTTAAGAGCTGGTCCTTCCCCCAGTTAGGTAAATAAATGTTCATGTTAATAGACATAGAGCTAAAGTTTTCATCAGAGGCTTTTTGAGGAGAATCTCCTCTGGTTGTCTTTGTAAACCACAATGGATTTTACCTTGACATGAGTATTTGCTTGGTCTATTTGAACCATTTAGACCCTTGCTAATACTGACAATAGGGAGATCAGCAATAGAAATTTATTACCCTGCTCTGAACTGTTTCCAGCTCAGTGAGAAGTAGGATGTCTCAGGACTCATTACAGCAACACCCTGCCATTTTTGAGTCTTAATTAGTTGTTAATAAAGCACTTCTAAATCTTAAGGAGAAAGATGATATATACTTACTAAATATTATTCGTTTTTTTCTTACTGTTTCATTCCTGGATGATCATCTTTTACATCATCATTTCCTATTAAAAAAAAAAAAAAAGAAAAGAAAAGAACAAGAAAAAGACAAAGGACAAG
>JAYECN010307946.1:0-24338 GCA_035222435.1 Microcambeva ribeirae | reverse complement strand
ATTCAAATAGTCTTTCTTCTCCCCATCTCGATCTAGGGAAGGGAAGGCAAGGCAAGGCAAGGCAAGGCAAGGCAAGGCAAGGCAAGGCAAGGGAAGGCAAGGGAAGGCAAGGGAAGGCAAGGCAAGGGAAGGCAAGGCAAGGGAAGGGATGAACTCTGGTACACCGTGGCTCCACAACACCAGTACAAACGGACCCCCTTGCAATCAATTGCCATGGCAAATCACTTCTGGAATGCCATGATCCTATTTTTCTTCTCTGAGCAACAGAACAAAGAAATGACAAACAGAGTGGAAAATACACATTTTAAGACCATGTGTCTCCTTTAAAGCTTTTGCCAGTATTGCTGGAAACTGGCTACATTAAGATAGCGAAAATATTATTCTACTATTCCACTCATGGGAAAATACTCCATGCAAAGGGCTGCCTAATGCCAGAGCAGATGTTCCCAATCCATTCCCAACCCAGGGAAAGGAGCAGACTTGCAGCCATATGCTGGAGTAGTTCAGCAGCACTTCTGTGGGACAGCAGACGGCTACTTTCTGCTTCACAACATCCCTATGGATCTACCTTGAGCTCATGCAGATGGATAAAATAAGTCCAAATATATTATTCCATCAGTCCCTTGCCTGACTCTCTAATCTGTATCTATTTTAGGAATATACTGACATTTTGCATTTTCCAAAGAAACAAACCATCTTCTTTAAAGTTCAGCTTTCATCTCATACTCCATGTAGTTCAAGACTTTATCTGTAAGGATTAAGTTTAACAGAGTACAAACAGTTTGACTCATCTCTTGAAGTTATGTTGCTGTGATTAAAAATCAGTGCTTTTGAAAGGCGCTTACTAACAACAGCTATTTCTTTACATTTCACCTACCAAAATTTATACATGAAACCAGATTCCTCACGTGGATAGATTTCAGTCTCACTTCTCAGTATTTTATATGCTATAGGATATGAACACAGCTAGATAAATAAAAATATTCAGCAACAAAACCTATGCTAGAAATACTCATTTAATATATTTTTCTTTTTTTCTTTTTGTTATTTTAATTTTTGCCAGGCCAGTGAGCCTCTGACAGTAATCAGATTGTTGCAACCTAAAATAAGTTCCTCATACCTAATTCCTGACTTAATTCACATTTTTCAACCTGTTTTATTTTTCAATGACTATTAACTTATTGCGTGGTCGTAACTCCCTTCCACTTTTCTAACACGAGGCACAGAGCCATTCATGGTGATTATGATGACAACAGT
Organism: Microcambeva ribeirae; assembly: GCA_035222435.1. Lineage (NCBI taxonomy): Eukaryota > Metazoa > Chordata > Actinopteri > Siluriformes > Trichomycteridae > Microcambeva > Microcambeva ribeirae. Next base: position 23,081 of record JAYECN010307946.1, on the reverse strand, counting down.
GAGAACAGTTCAATAAAATCAAGAGTTTGTAATACTGAGCAATACTTTCCTGATTGCTACAGGCAGAATTAGAAACCAGCAACTTATTTCATTGGAATTCAATACTTGCGAAGAAAGAAATAAAAGGAGTTGCTTTGGTCAGCATGAAACAGAAAAAAGCATTATTGTTCGGTGCTCATTTTCCAAAAACTTTGTGTACTGACACAGCAAGGCACTAATTCACAAAACCAGTTATTGCCCCTTTTTCAAAAGCCTCTTTCCTGAATATACACTTTATTTTTTCTTTATTCCATCTCAAAGTTGCTTGTTATTCCGTATTAGTGGACAGATTTAATCTGCAACCTACCATTTATAGTATAAGACAACTTTGGGGTAAGTTATGCTCACTTACACAAATAAACAAAATAAAACAGCAGTAAAAAGAATAAACTCAGTGATATCCAATAAATCAGACTCATTTCTGTCTTCCCTTGATATTTCCTCACTACGCAGATTGACAGACAGAAAGAATGAAATAAATCTTTACATGATTTCCTTTTTTCTAAAAATCAACTCGATTTCACACCAAATAATAATAGTTTACCTTCCAAACTGTAGTTCAATTTTTCTAGCAGATGTATTAAAAGATAGTGAACATTTTCTCCTTTCCTGCTTCTCATTTTCTCTCTGTATATTTATCAGCAAATAAAGATTAACAGTCAAGTAGGCAACCTAAAATTAAGTTTATTAAAGGGAATTCTTTCTTAAAGAAAGCTCTTTTACCAACAGAGCTCCTCATCATATAACTTAAATATCTCAATATCATATAACTAAAATATCTCGAGTATTAATAAATCACACAAATACACAAATAGTGAATAACTGCTGTCTGCTACCACCTCTCTACTAGAGGTAGAGAGGTAGCACTTAATGTGCTTAAGTTGAAATGTCAATTTCTTTTTTTTTTTTTTAGAATTTGTTTTAATATGTTTTCCCTTTTAGGTAGAACACAGCTAAAGCATTTAATATAAAAATATTAAAGATCTTAAGAATATATATAACTATTTTATAACTAGAATTTCACTAACAATGCTTATTTAACTCTGAGACTTCATTTTAAAAGCATCCTTTGCTGGCCAAACAGCATAACCTGAAGATGCACTCTCCGGTGGAGCAGCTCTGAGGTGACTCTGAATGTTACTGATCGGGCACAGGCAGAAGTGTGATGCAGAGATTAATGCCCTAATCCTTCTCCAGCACCCAAGCATGAGAGCTGCTGTTTTTTTCTGTGGGAATAGGAGTAGGAGCAGGACCTAACGGAAATTCAGATGTTAGATCTGATAGAGCCAGAAGAACCTACACCTTTTGGTTTTAAGATCTGCCCATCGATCACACTGTTTAACCAAGAGCGTTTCCATACTGACAAAGCAGTGCCCATAGGAGATATGTTATAAATGGAGACCTGAACGACAAACAAATTGCTTTATGGAAGAGGATACAACAGCTTGCTTACTCTTTGGGATGTGTTAAAATATTGCGAGAAAAAATATCCCCATAATTTGAAATAATAAAATTACACTGGCATTCCTATAGCACTTTCCTTCCTTAAAGGACATAACTACTGCAGTGCTTTTAAACAAACTTTCAAAACCACTCACAGTTAAACTAATCCTTTGGAGATGGTTAAAGCAGAGGCAAACAATGCACGTGGCTGAGTCTCCTCTGCAAGAAATAATGGGTCGTGATTGTCAAAAGGGTAAAACCTATGTATATTATCTTTATATTCTATGTATATATCTTTATATCACAGAACCACAGACTGGTTGAGGTTGGAAGGGACCTCTAGAGACCATCTAGTCCAACCCCCCTACTCCAGCAGGGACACCCAGAGCATGGGGCACAGGGGGGCAGCCAGGCGGCTTTGGAAGATCTCCAGACAAGGAGACTCCACAGCCTCTCTGGGCAGCCTCTCCCAGGGCTCTGGCACCCTCACAGCAAAGAAGTTCTTCCTCACATGGACATGGAACTGCCTGTGTTTCAGCTTGTACCCATTACCCCTTGTCCTGTCCCTGGCTACCACCAAGAAGAGTTTGGCCTTGAGAGAGGCCTGCCCTGAGCTTTGCCACCTTGTCCCCCTGCCCAAGCAGTTCCCTTTTCCGCAGCTGAAGAGCCCTGCGGGCAGTAGCGTGGAAGCTCAAACACCACCTTTTCCCCAGGCTGCCGACCTTCAGTCGAGGGGAAGATGGGTGCCTCCCGAGGGAAACACCACCCGTCCAAGGGTGAGTGGCCAGGACAGTGGCTTTCTGCACCAGCCTGACTCTTTCCACTGACTGCAGAGGGACTAGAGTAAGTATCCAAAACTAAATGTCCACATTTCATACAGCTAAAATAAAGTGAACTCCCCTTCTAAATGATGCTGAGTAGAAATCTGCCGTTACTGAAGTTCATGGAGTCGCTCTGGGCCAGGATTGCTTTAATCCTTTCCTGCTGCTCCACACTTCTTTAGCACTCAAGTACAGAGGGCTCTGACTTAACTCAGGCAAGATGCACTCTGTGCTGTTCCGAGCAGCATTTATAATACATCGTAGTTTTATCAACTTCTTTCCATGGCAGACTAAAGGGTTTTAATTAAAGTGCTAAATCCCAGCTTAAATTAGCTACTTTGGAGAGGAAAAATGGGCCTTTTTTAAAAATCACTCAAAGATTTTGTGAACATAAGCAAGTTAAAGTACCTTAAAAACAAAGCCCGTCAGAGTCTAAAGGAAGTTTGGAGGGCACTGTAAGTGCAGCATGCTGAAAAGCTTTTCTTTCTTTTTAATTTTTCTTTTTTTTCCTCCATCATTTTACTAGTTAATCTTCCTGGGAACAGACTGATATTTACTCATCCCATGAGAGAGTGGAGTTGTCAGGGATCCAAATGATACCAAGGGATGAGGTTTAAGGCACTCCATCATTAGTCCCTGAATGGAAGGACATGGCACAGTTCTTTGGAGATGGACTGTGCTTTTCTCCTTTAAGGGTTTTTATTTGAATTTCTCTGTATTAAAATGGGAACTTTTATGAATGGTGTGTGCAGGGGAAATGGCAGGCTCAGAAAAAAATGATCCCCCATCACTGAAGCTGAACCTATGGGAAAGTCTGTGTCCACCAGGGCTGTACAACACTAAACAAAATGATAAATCTCTATTAGAAAAATAATATATGGAAGAGGTCAAATACCACGCTTTCCATGCTAGCTTCCCAGGGATTTTCTTCACAGAGAATAGTAATTGGCAGCCAGTCCTCTATGGCAGACGCAGTAATACGGGAAGGTAAGCTGGGCTTCATACTGGTACACACCAACATGGATCCAGACCACCTTGTCCACGACTGCCCTGCACTTCTCTCCATGGTGAGCGGGTACCGTGGCTTTTTCCATCTCCCTTGTTTGCTCTTGTTTCAGCTGGTTGCCAACTATACTAAACTGCTGTTACGGCAAAGACTTAGAAGGCTGGAGGTCTGATCTCATTTCTAGCTCTATCTCAACTGTGACTTTACGGGTGAGCCATATACCATAAGAAGAAAATACAGGAAAATTGAACATTCCGGAGATTTTCTCTGCTCTTGACGCCAAAAACACACACAAAGTAGGGTTTGAACACACATTCGCATTGTCTTTTGGGAATGGTCCCTGACCCATATGTATGGCTGGACTGTATCTGGGAAATATCTGGGGAGAGTTTGAGTTGTTCTGAGACAGAAATTGGTCATAGGCCTTTCAAACAGATAATCACTTTTGTACAGAGAGTCATGCTGGAGAGCCTTGGGAAGTTCCCTTCTCATGTTCACTTTACGAGTATAGATGTGGCCGTAATGTTTCTGACTCAGACCTGCGAGGGTTCTTATGCACGTAGCTGTCCTTGATTTTGCTTAGAGTGAGGGATTCAAATCCTTTTGTGGTACTGGGTCTCTCGGTCTCCATACTTCGTCTGCAAATGAAGGATCCTAGCAGTTCTATTCCTATGATACAAAATTAAGTCTCTCTAGGACAGGAAAACGACAGTAAATAGACAATACACCAGTATGGGTATAATCTTATGAAATGCTGCATTCTTCGAGTATGTATGATTCATTCTGGCCAGTGAGTCAGTGAAGGCTGTTTAGCATCTTGTAGTCTTGGCCCCAAAGCCACACAGCACTGTGAGCAGGCAGCCTTCAAAAACAGCTCATACAGAAGTTAGAGTGTGTCCTAACATGGTACTTTGCATGTGAAGATCTCAGAGTACTTTGATATCCTCATCTAAGCTCTACATAGACTTGCTGAATAAATATCCCCAGTGGAAATTAAGCACCACTCTATGCACCACAAATGGATAACTCAGAATTTGGGCAGGCTCTAACATGCACAACAACTTGTGAGACAGGTTAACAGAACCCTAATCAAGTATAGGAGGAGGCTTTGAGACAGCTGGATAGCAACCTGGACTTTATCAATTGTATTGCCTACATCTCCACTAAGTAAAAGAGGAATTTGGACACTGTGTTTAGATCCATGATCTGGAGATGCCTCGGCTGAGGCATGGTGACTCATCTTGCACATATCAGAAGCCTGCAGCAAGGTAATTTGTCCTAGTTTAGCCTGTAATTAACGGGAGTTAAAATAAATCTGAGAAGTACTTTACATTGGCTCCAAGCTAAAAACATGTGTGCATATGGAGAACTCTACACCTCAGCTAAGGTGCTGCGGCTTCAGGCAGGACAATTTGGGCCTAACTCTGACCACAGAAGCAGCATCTCTCCAACTAGATTCAAGTAAAAATTGCCATGCATAATGGGTGAAGTTTTTGCCTAAGTGCTATGAAAAATAAATAGGACTTGCATTCAGACATTTCTTATTCACCAAGATTTATCCTGCTTATTACCATTTCACTACTTTCCACAGAATTATTATTAATTCACCATAGCATATGTCAGGGAAAAATCAGGAGCCCTGTCATCCCCTGCTAGTTCTCAGATACTAAATCATCGGGTTTAAGGTCAGAAAGGTAAGAGATGGAGAAAACAAACCCTCTCTGAAGAATAATCTCCTTGAGGATACCCGTATTTCATGATCCTATTGTATTTGTAAGTGAACCTCCAGTAAATCAACATAAAGCACCCATTTAAGTCATCAGTCTAGTCCAGTCTGAGACACAAACTCATGACATCACGGGCAGCTCTATCAGTCCTATTGCTATTCTTGTTGCATGTATAGAGGCTGCCTTTCCATGTTTCTTTTCTATAGTTGAAGAATGGTTTTGGACACGCATACACAGATGTGGAGAGCCCTGTGTCTCTCCAAACTGAGTGGATGAGATCCAGCTGAAGTCCTGAGTCCTGCTGATCCACTGACAGCAAGGAGAAAATAAAGAGGAGGTGAGAAGGAGAAGATCTACAGAGAAGGAAGATATTAGGGAAGGAATCCAACCTGTGAGATGGAAGTTACTCTCTAAACACATGTCCTCAAGAGTCTGCCCTCAAGCTATACACACAATCGGGACAGAGCATATGGGTTTCTGCATGCTTAAGTCTGTCTAGTGTTCTTGAAGAGGCTGATACTGAGACGTTAGTGAAGCAGCCACATACCAAGAAAATGGCAAGAAATGCAGTGAGATGCTTTTCCATAGGACAACTGATGGTTCTACTGTCAAAGGTCCTGAGCTCCGGGCCAGACCTCTGGTCTGGTCCCACCTGAAGGAAATAGGATGTGCAAGATGTCCTCAAACTTCTCACTGCTTTTCGGGGAGGTCCATGCCCTACCATCACTCCTGTGAGGTCACTTCTATGATTCCCAGGTAAGAGGGCTACCTCTAGGCAGAAGTTGCATGGCCTCAGCCAAGCAGGAACACAGTTACATGGACTTAATACAGAAAAGGTTAAACCTTTCTGTAAGTTTTGGCGAGTTGGTTAAACCAGGACCTATGTGCCAGTAGGCAGCTGGCGTTGCTTCAAACCCAGCTCACATAAGACAAAGTAGTATGGCAGTAGAGAGAGCTGACTGCACACAAAAGCAGCCCAAGCTTCCTTGGGGCACAGAGGAGAGATTCCCAGCACACTGACAAGCACGAGGCCTGACCCACTCACATCTCGAGCAACAACTGCCTTCCTGTGTTCATGCACACACGTACACCCAAATCCTAAAGGCAGGAGGACGGAGAAGATGCCCAAGCCCAGGTCTATGGCACCTTGCGGAATCTAACATGGAGCAGGGTGGTACTGTCACCTTGTTAACTTTGCACACAGTAGAAGAAAATAAGCTCAGCTCCCTAAACTGTACAGCAAATGTCCTTGGCTCATGAGACCATAGGACGCATGGCCAGCTGTGAAGGTCTTCCCTTTGCATGCTTGAGAGCTGCACAGGTCTCTTCCCAAAGGAGTTGAGAGATGCGTTTCACACCATCATGGAATGGTGCAAAACACACAGATGAATTAGCAATGCCCTCCCTGCTAATGTGGAGCACATTGTGGCAGTGCTTGGCACTGTCTTTCCCCAGACTTTTGTGTTGTTACCTTCTTCTTGACAAGGCAATTGATGCAACCTCACCGTGGCATCTCACTGATGCAACAAGTCACTGTCACTGTCTGATGTCACTGCTGTGCTTGTTTCACCATGCAAAGCAGGGCCTGCACGAACACCAGCAAGTGCTTGGAACAGGTTTTCCCTGCGCAGCTTGGCTTTCACACAGCTGTGGAGAATGAATTTCTGTGGTCCCTTGCCGGGAAGCAGTGCTATTCCAAAACAAACAAAAACCCCAAACCAAATGAAACCAAAAAGGCTTTTTTTTCCCTGAGTAAACCCAAAGCTGGAAACTTGCATTGTCATTAAAAAAAAAAAAAAAAAAAAAAAAAAAAAAAAAAGCCTGGTTCCTGAGCAGGTAAGAGACACATTTACATATGGCTCATCAGACCATTTGGATGAGGAGGCAGCACAGTGCCGCATGAATTCGTCAAGGTCAGGTCCCTCCTCCCAGCGCTTTTCTGCCCAGGGCAGATGCAGCATTGCCTTGGATTCCTTCACATTTTCATGCCAGGCCCCTAAAGCTTCCCAAGTGTCGAAACGCGATGCAAAGGCAAGCCCTGCCCTCGGCCGGCTCCGCGGGCCGGGCACAGCGCGCGGCTCCTGCGCTGCAGCAGGACTGTCCCCCCGTCCCCGTCGTGGGCCCCACGTGGAGGCCGCAGGTTTCCCGCTTGGAGGCGGCGCTCCAAGGGCGCTCTGCGCGCTGTGCCCGGCTCTCCCCTCGGCGCTCGCGGCGGCAGCCGGTCCGCTCGAGCACCGCGTCGCCGCAAGCGGCGCGCATTGTACAGGCTGTCAGCGCTGCAGACAGTCCCAGGGCCCCTCGTTTTGATTTACATTTTCAGCATCCTTTCCGAGAAACCTCAATTGTCTATTTAATCCCTGTGCTCTGGAGCAAAAGCATTCAGCTGTGCAACCCCGTGTGGAAGGCGCAAATTTGATACCCATTAAAGTCGAGGAGTCACGAGGCGTAAAAACCCAAATGGGGACAGCGTAATCCCTGGTGTAATTCCGTTCATTTTAATGTATCAATGATGAACCAGATACAGCAAGCGGGATTTCCGTCTCACACAAGCTTCCCACACCCAGCTAGAGCGCTCAGTGGAACAACTCCGCTTCACCTTCTTGTAAGGGCAACTGGAATTAGGGCAATGGCAAGAAGCTCTGCTCGCTGCGAAGGCGGCGAGGAGCAGAGGAACAATTCTAACCACTGCGCGCAGAAGGTGCAGAGATGACAAGAACACCTTGATGTTTGCAATACACACACTGCTAGGTGCAGCTGAGCACGTGTCTCCTGCAAAGTTTTATTGTCCGGATCACAAATTACACATGGAGATGCCTGGAAGTTACAAGCCTTATAGCCTTACTTCATAGCCCTGGCACTAATGTATGCAGCTGGGTTTAAAGCACTTTCTTGCAAGTTAAAACCCAGCCCTGCTAAGAATTGGTGTAATTCAATACTTCCTTTGAAAACCTTCCATAGGAAGATTAGAACAATCTTAGTGATTACAGGCTATCTGGGCTCCACAGATGCCAGTAATCTATGGAAATTATGAACTCGAAGGATTTGTGTCTGAATGTGATTTAAAATCCACTACCAAATCTCCGTCGTGTTTTTTTTTTTTTTCTTTTTCCCTCCTCTCTCTGCCTCTCTCTCTTTTCCCCTCAGACGGAATTTCTGTGGGCAGCTGCCGTGTCTGTCCTGGAGGCGCGCAAGCCGGGCAAGAGCGCCGCTCCCGCGCCGCAGACGGTGCCGGCGCGCTCCACGGTAGCCCCGGCGATGGCCCAGCCGGAGGCTCCGCGCGCTGGAATCTGTCTGCAGCCGCGGCCCTGATGAAAGGCAGCTGCGGGCGCCTTCAGCGGGCTCCGGTTTAAGGCCCATCACGGACTCCCACATGAACGGGAATGCGAGGGAAAGTCACAAATCAAACCTGAGCCGTGCAGTCCACTTAGGCGAACGTTACTTGCGCCACATGTTTCGCAGGTTCATTTGGCTGCAATAGTAAATTGGCCTAAAATTAAGGCCAGATTTTGGAAGGCAGCACCTCCTCTGGAAGGAGGAGATGTGTCCTCTGAGCCTGCACACGTGTGAACTTGGCTGAGGGACAGGACTCTCCCCGCTTGCGCATGCAGAGTCACGGGTACACGACCACGAAGGACGTGGTCTTGGCATGTGAGGGCTTCAGTGTGAGCTCTGTGTGTGTATAAACTTCCAGGTATTTTTTCAGAGTCTGTTTTGGGGAACCTGACCTTGAAGTCAGCTCTTTGATGTGTGGGCGTGTGTTTAGCTCCCTGTGTCAAGTGTCTTACATGCAGATCCTCAAGTATTGAGATGGATATACATCCATGAGTCTTTAGCATACGCTTTTCAGTCACAGGGTTTTCGAACAACAGCACTAACCTTGTCTCCCAAGTCTGTTCAAATAAACTGCTGCAGATTAAAGGCCTGACTTTTTGTCGAGTTTAAACAAATACGCAGAGCACAAGCGCTGCACAGCACCGCATCGCTGAGACAGCCGCCTGCAGCTCGCCGAGGCACTGACACCCGCCGGCGGCACCCCTTGTCCATGGGCTGCCCTCTCATGAGCTGAGAAGATGCGGATCCTGTGGGCTTTTAATCCAAACCAGGGTTTCAGTTTTACAGCTCTGGAGCAAGCAGGTTTTGCTTACCCAAAACCTGGCTTTAATTTTATCTAATTTCCATAAATAGCACTAGGGACCTTTGGCAATACTTTGGCACTTTTTCCAGTGGAGGGCAAGCAAAGACGCCAGGCCAATGGTATATAAGGGTATCTTAACAATGTTTTAGCTGCCACTTTACACCTAAGAGCCTCTCAAGGCTCCCATCCAGGTGTTCTAGCCTCGTCTGCTTTTCACTCCATACTTTGGAGCTGTCGTTCCCTCGTGTTTCACCTCATTTCCGCCCAGTTTCCACCTCCATTTTGCCACTTAATCATGTGGGCCTCTGCAGCCTCTCGTTTGCTTATGGTAAATCTGGCATCTTTATTAAATCCAGACTGTTTCACTCTGGGGGGCGCGTTTACAGGTAAATCTCCTTACAGGCAGCCACCTCTGACTCGATAGGCTGTTTAATCCTGTTGCTATCAAGCAAAAGGTGATAAATCACCTGCCTCTCACCAAATAAATCCTGCCTCCTCCAGTGCCACAGTGGCACTTCTCCCACGTTACTCTGGCATCCGTGGTGGCTGGTGCTACGGTAGCCCCAGCTTTTTAATACTTAAGATGACGGTGACATGAAGGTGCCAGAGCCCTGGAAGAGGCTGCCCAGAGAGGCAGTGGAGTCTCCTTGTCTGGAGATCTTCCAAAGCCGCCTGGCTGCCCCCCTGTGCCCCGTGCTCTGGGTGTCCCTGCTTGAGCAGCGGGGTTGGACGAGATGATCTCTAGAGGTCCCTTCCAACCTCAACCATCCTGTGATTCCGTGAAGATCAGCTCCCTCTTGGAAAACTTCTAAACTCTCCCATTTCCTTACTTTGTGCCTAAACAAACGCTAGGAAGGGGTTAAAGGCAGCCCACGGGCAGGCTGCTCAGCGCACAAAGCCCCATTGAAGCGGAGGCCAGAGCGGGGCAGGCGCCCGAGTTTGCGGAGCGCGTTGTGAGTCTGCAAGCGAAGCGCTAGCAGGACCCGCTGGCAGCGCAGCAAGCCAAGCGCTCTGTGTTTGCTCCCTTTTCTTAAAACAACAACGCACCCGGGGAAAATAAATACAAAAAAGCCCCTGGTATGTGTGTAGCATTAAGTGGGGAGAGCCACTGCCCCAGCCCAAAGAATCTAAAATCTCTGATTTCTTCCACCACGCTCATCTGGCTGTGTTGCACCTGCAAAGTATTTTTTATTCCAGCATCTGTCTTGAACACAGATGTACATGCTGAGACGGGAGCCTTCTGAAAGGGCTTTCTGTTGGCTTAACTCTTTCCCTCTGGACCTCAGCGACTTCCATAAGATCAAGTATGGCAAGGCCAAATGCTTTGAAAACCCCTCCTCGCAGGTATAAGGCAAGGGTGCTCCAATCTATGTGCCTAAATTTCTCCTCCTTGACTTCTAAATACAGTCAGATCTGTATATCTGACAAGTCCCTTGACTTCAGTCAGGCTGTTCAGTAGCTATACAAATCATGCCACTTATTCTGAAGTGCTCAGACATAGAGGTAGGCTCAAAAACTATAGCTTATATTTAGATATCTGCATCTGCACCACTGGCAACATGCTTTTATTTTTGGAAGCAACAGCAGCAGCTCCCATTAATTTCAGTAAGAGCTGCTGGGAGTTTGAGTCTCAGAAACTTTTTGGGAAACTGTTCTAACATTAGACTCCTGTTTTCAGAAGCGTAGGCTTGAAAAGAAACGACAAAATCAACAGGAAGGAAAAAGTTTGTTTAGTCTGCCTATTCAATAAAAGCCATCTAATGAGCAATGGATCTGGTGAAGTCCAGTCTTGAAAGAAGTGTCCAGTGTCTTCAAAATCCTATTGCCATCCAGCAGTTCAACTCCCTCCCATGTTCCCAGTCTGTTTGGCTGGACAAATTGCTGCCGGCCAGTCGTCTGCTACTACCCAAACTCACAGAGATCTGAGTGACAGCTGCCTTTCCCTCAATGCGGGTATTTTTTCTTCCTCTTTCCTCTAACCAGACTGACTTTTATGGGAACTTCAGGAGCTTAATGTGTTGAAGGCCTTTAACCCTCTATCAAATTTGGCTGAAATTGCCCAGGAGTTATTACACACAAGGAACATGATTGGATAAGATTTGTTTGCTTAGGAAGCCAGGCTAAGAAGAAAAATTAATCCTATACTTGTGATATGTGAAAAATACAGACTGCAGAACTGAGTTACAGCCAATAAAAAAAAAAAAAAAAATCCCCCAAAAGCAAAGTAAAAAAAGTCAAATGGGCTATGAGAACTAAAAGTGATTAGAGAGAAGTTTAAATGCAGGTACAAACATAAGAAATAAGCACAATGTAGACAGACACTATGTAGCTTCTTAACTTATCCCTGTGTGGGATAGGGGGGAGTGGTAGAGCATGCAGACTCTGTAAGGATGGGAAAGGATGGGGCTCACGTGAAGGCTAAGATTCAAGTGAGCACAACCTTCAGGTAAGTCTCCAATCAACATCAACCATTACAAAAGCATCAATTCACTAAATCTAGGATTCCTGTTTCATGGCAAGCAGAAGTTGCGAAGTATACAGTTCCTGGGGAAGGAGCAGCTTAACAAGAGATTTTGTAGCTGAGATTTGCTGTATTTTTAAAACAGTTACAAACAGTTACAACCTATAGAGCCATAAACTCCATCTGTGTTCACAGCTGACAGAGACACCAGTAAGTTGGTACCCTCTGCCGTGAGACAGGGGAAAGGATCAGCAGAAAACACTATACTTTTCTAGAAACCAGGAAAGCAAGAAAGAGAATACATAGCAAAATTAAGTATTTTATAAAGGATGCTTAGAAGATGAAGCCCCTCAGGGCCATGGAAATCGTATTGAAAACCTTAGGAAATAACCCATCTCAGTATGAGAAGAAGACTTGGAGCCTACAATGCTGTTTGAACCATCACTGCTCTGATTGCAGTCTCCAGGACCAGTTTTTAGGACAGGATCACCGAGTTGCAAGACGGGAGATTTATTCCCCTCCACCTTTTATCTTTCACACAAGAAGAAACTGTTGATGTAAAATTTTGCTACTACAGTCTCTGAACAAGATATAAACAGAAGTTGGATAAGACAGACATATGGCTTAGCTGCCCTTGCTGGCAGAAAAATATCATTAACAGCTTTGGCTGTAGCTGGTGTTGTAACGGGCAGTTAACATGTCTTAAGGAATGGCGATATTCAGGAGGAGAACAAAGCACGAGTCCTTGGGCTGGCTGGGAAAACATGCTGGAGTTCAATGAGCTCCACACCTGACTCCTCCCAACCTTTTTCTCCAAGAAGCAAGACGAAAACCCTCAAATGATGCTCTGTTTTTTTCAATATTGCAATCTCATGGAGTTTTCTTTGGAAATCTCTAAATGTGATACTTCCAAAATTTAAGGTTTAAAATGTAATACCCTGTGGATATTGGGGGAGAGGTGTCTTGGGCGCAGGTGTCTGGGATGCCGAGGTGGCAGGAGGGCTGCCAGGGCCTCCCAGGTCTCTGCCCATCCGCTTCCTGAGCAGCCTTGGAGGGCTTGGTGGAGCAAGCCAGGGTTCAGCCTCCCACGCTCTGAGGTTCCTCAAACATCTTAAAACCCATTTCAAGCCCCTGCTCTGCTTTAGGCTAGCAAACACCACATACAACCTTGCAAGGGCACATCTTCCCACCTCCCTCTCAGGGAAGCAGTGGTGGGGAACACGACTCTGTCGGAGTCCTGCCCCACCGACTTCTGCAAAAATTGAACGAGAACCTCAAAGCCTTCCTCCTCAGGCCCAAGCTAGTTAACACTGAGCAGCAGTTATGCTCTTTAGACAACTTAATTACTGGTCTTTCCCACCTACTTATGTCTGGCCAGTTTGGTGGCAACATGAGACAAGCTTAGGCCAAGGCTCTGTGACAGCCTCAGATGACGCAGTAGGTTCCTGAGGGCTGTTCAAAGGAGATAACTGAAGGGTTGGGCAATAGAAAAATACTCTGACTGTGGCTATGGATGAGGCCAAATTCTGAAAGGGGTACAGAAACATCAAGGAGTGAACAAAGGGCTGCATGGCCATAATGTATGCCAGGGAGATCAGAGCGTGAACCCAGGATTTTTTTTCTCATTTAGCCTTGATAGATTGTCCTCAGAAATGGTTAATGAAAGATTAACAACACATACTGTAACATGGAGTGACCCTTTTTCTAGCTGAAGGCTTGCATCCCGCCACCATGATTCATTCCTTATTCACAAGGCAAAAAAAGCCCACTGGTTTCAGGAGGCATTTCAGATGAAGAGATTTTCAGTGCACGTACCTCACACACGCCTGAACACTCAGAACAGCGCAGTGCCTCTGTGAGGAGACACACATTTCGACCAGCATCAAATCTCTTTATAGCCAGATTTACAGCACTGAATGCATCAGAGAAGAAAAACATTTGCACTGTGTTTCATATCGTTGCGTGCCTTTCTGCAAGAGCTTTCAGCACCACCAAATTAGAGCAGAAGTGGTTAAAAGCAGCTAAAAGGAGCTTTGGAGGACTCCATGTCAGCTGGCGCTCTAATGAGAATTAGACAATTGGAAATAGGCAGCTCGGAGGCCAAACAATTAGCCAGACAATTAAAAGGCTGTACTGTACAGGGGGGTATGTGCAAGGGGATAATGCTGCCGCAATATTTGTGCTAATAAGGTAGACGGAGAAGAATGAAGTTAATTTCCCTTCTCAGCAGCTAAATGAACAGATCGCTCCATTTTAGTCAAGCCCAAAAGGACATGTTTTTCCCTGATCCAAAAAGAAAGAAAAGAATCAGAAATGGCACTTTGTGCCTGTGGAAATAAAGCTGGATATTCAACTGGTGTTGTACTTGGAAAGCACCGTGCTAACAGTGCTCCGGCTGCCACTCCTCCTCCTGCCTTCTACAAAGGCAACTCTTGCCTTTGTCATGACTAAATTCCCATTCTGGATTTTCCCTAAATCCTGGTTAAGACCATTATGTGCCTCTCCTTCACTGTCACTGGTAATCTGTTGTTCAGTACTGATCAGAGGTATGACAAATACATGGGAAACATCTCCGTTCTCCTTCCTTTAGACATAAACAGGGTAGAGTAAGACACAATTTGCCAGTACCCTAAATTACGCAGAGGAGCGTCTTGAATTTGGAGAAACTGCAGGGTTCGGCATAGCATGGAGCATGGAGGATGAGCCTCACCTTGGGAAAACCCCCCTCCTGCCCATGGTGAACCCTGGGAACCAGCACATCGGGAGCTATGGAAGAGACATGAGTTGCCAGCAGGGTGACTTGCCCTGAAACTCATAGTGGGACTGGACACTGAGCAGTTTTCAGACAGAAAACAGCTGACAAATACTGTTTATAAAGAGAAGAAGAGCACTGCGAGCTTGAACGGGTGGATGTCGGATGGCCCTGCTGGGCTCCAGCACTGCCGTGGCAAAGGGACAACCTCCGTGGCTTGAAATCTGCCACCAAACTTGGCCTTGGAGCTTTCAGTTCTCGTGATCCCCGCGATGCGGAAGATGCCAACGTGGCCTCGTGTGGCCCTTCTGCAGTGGGAGTGAAGGGGAGCGGGCTCGGAGAGCCTCCTGCCGTGCCACAGCAGCCGCCTCTGCGCTCACTCCCACGGGTCACCTCGCTCCTCCTGCCCCAGCCAAGACCCCACGTGCGCTGCCCATGGGACTCAGGTTTCCGGGGCTGCAGCGCAACGGCTGGCCCTGCTTTGGAGATGCCGAGTTGCTCACAGTGTCGGTGCTCACTACAGACAAACGCTCAGTCGTTCCACAGAGCCATCTCCAGTTCCCTGTCCTCTCTCCGCGCTCCGTCAGACGGCGCCGGGTGCTGCCAGAGCCTGCAGTCACGCTTTGCATTAGGTTACTGGCTTCTGCGGTGCACCAGCCGTCATGTGTTGCTATTTAGCAGACAGCACCAACAAAGCAGTGAAAACGAGCTATTTCGGTTTGCTGTCTCCTTGCAGTTGCAAAAGACCAGAAGCAAGTTGTCATACACAGGCTAATTGAATCCCCAGGAAAAACAAGGCATTTGGAAAATGAGTCGCCGGTCCATTTTACACTGGGGCACACAGTTGTTTTCCTGCTCCGATGGGAGGGTTTCTAGATCTTTGCAGTTTACTGCACGTACACAGGACAGGGCACCCGTGCTCGGCTTCTTACGCTGCACCCCCTCTCCAGCCTCCCCCAAAACGCCAGTGGCCAGGGGACAACGGCACATGCGCAGGGGCACATGTATCTCTGAGGCTTCGGTGTGGCGCACTGTAGGCTGTAATTACCACATGAAGACTTCAGTCGAGCTATTTCTCCAATAATGCCCAGATGCACCAGTTGCTTTTCCTCTATAATGCGAGAAAATTTCCTCTATAATGAACGAGAAAAAAAAAAAAAAAAAAAGTTTTGTCTGATCAGAAAACGGCCCTTACAAAAATCCCGTGTGAGAGCAGTGTGGTGCACGTGTCTTAAAATTGCTTCTGTCTGGCAGCTCTGATGTGGAAGATCGTGGGGCTAACTACTACTATAATATGTTTAACACAGGCATCTGTGCATATGGTTAACTAAAGCCTCTCGTTGGCCACTGGAAACTGGAAGCATGTGTTTGAGAGCACAGCACATTCCCATCCCACCAAACCTGGCACAGGGAACTGCAGCCAAGTCCTGCTCGCAGGAGCTTCCCACCCCGGCCATGTGCTCAGCAGGAGGCAGAGTCTGCTAAGCTGGACCAGGAACTTGCACCTTCCGTGTTTTGGGTTAGTGCATCCCCTTGGGTGACCAGAAATTGTGTTTTTGAGCCAAAAAGCCTTTCCCAGTGAAAGCTGTATCAAAACTCGATGGGCAGCCTTTTTTGTCCAAAAACTCTTCCCCCCTGCAGCCGGGGGGAAGTTCTCCGAGGCCACCGTTTCACCTGTTAAGATCTAAGAACATCTGTTCCTCTCCGGTACTTACTGCCATGGAGGCCAAGCTGCCCGGTTTTTTGTTTGCTCTTGAATTTGACCCTCATTTTCCTAGGTTCTCCCACGGTGTGGCCCGGGCTTGGGTGCCCATCTGCTGCACTTCGGGGCACGTGTTCACCGCGGTGCACGGGCACGCGGCTCCTTAGCGCGGTGTTAATGGAATACGGCAGCGAGAGCCGCCCGCCACGGGCTCGTAACACGTGCCCCGTGGAAGGAGCTTCGCCGCAGCAGATTCGGCAGCCGAAGCGCTTATCTGCCGGGGAATGTTAATAGTCGCCAAGTTATAATTACCAAATCTCAATATTTACAGAAATCCAGCCTCTCTATTGTGCAGTTAATAGCCCCGTCTTGAATGTACAAAACGCCAATTTGCTGTGAATGAGGAGCCGCTTGCTGAAACTCCAGAGCAATTAAACCATAAGCGGCAACTGACATTTAGTAAGTAAAACGTTTACCAAGGAGCAGTTACACGGTGGGCAAAAGTCCTGACGATGGAAATGCTGGATGGTTGGGAGCAGGAAGACTCGACCCAGCGGATGCTGCTCCACCTCCTTCCCCACGCTGCTGTGGTAGCAGGTGGTCAGCGGAACTGGGGAGGTTTCACCTCTCTTTTCCAATGCTAAGTAGAGGGAAGGTACATTTTGTTTCCCTGTGTTTCTCTCTTGGCTCAGCTGGCCAAGATGCTCCTTAAATGCATTACGCATCTTCCCTGCTCAGCTTTGGGATCTGACCCCCAAATATTAACCATGTCTGATGTCTCCTGGTGTCAGTAACTATACCTCACACTCATATAAACAGGAAAACATAAATAATTTTAATGTTTTGTTAAATAGATAACTTTTTTTTTTTTTTATTTTGATGGTCCACTCTCTTTTTTTTTTGCTTTGCTTTCAAAGAAATGAAAAACCCCTATTCAGTTTGGGTCAAACAGAAAGAAAGCTTCATTCAACTTAAAATAAAACATTTTTATTTCCTTTGATTATTTCTTCTTACTGCTCTTTGCAATTACAAAGCTAAAGCAAATTTCAGAACAAAACTTTGTTTCCTAATTAAAAAAAAAAAATCAATTATTTTGAAAATGTCAGGATATTTTTGTTCTGCCTGTGCATGGCCAAAGCCACTTGCTAAACTTCACAAATAACTTGTAAAAAGTTCTGGGCACTCCAAAGCTGTACTTTTCCCTCAGCAACTAAACTCCGTGCCCTGGCATTGCTCCTTGTCCTATCCACGTAACAGCCTTTTATCTGTATTACGCCAGAGTACGCTGGAAATCGTGATCCCACATTTTCCTATATATCAAGAGGGTCTCTTGCACAAGCTTTACAGTGGATTAAACGTAGCTGAGAATGACTACCTGCTTATCACAGCAGATCCATGGACACCGCACTTTATCCAAGGATCAAGGCACGTGGAGGAGACACCCCGAGTCACGTCACCTGCAGAGCATCCCTGACGCATCCCTGCAGGAAGCTGCCGTCAGCATCCTCCCCTTCCCACTCCTCCGGCAGCCTGGCCAGGGGGATCCACACAGATCCCATTACTGCTTTAGGCTGCCTGGGAATGGACAGATCGAGGACTATGACTATCCAGGACACTTCACTTTTTGCAACTTTGGCAACCCCTCTTTTTGGTTTCCGCAGTTCCCACACAGCCTGCGCTGCGTCCCAGGAGTCCTAACCCAAGGTTCGACCCTTTTTGGGGAGTGTTATAAGCTGTTCAAAACAACTCCTGTGCCTGCTCCCTGGCTAGCAAAAAAAGAAAAAAAAATCCACTTCTAAAATACTTGCTGCAGATAGGGATGAAGTTCTCTATCTCCCAGCACATTTGGTAACTGTTTACTTCACTAAATGGTGAAAAAGAGAAGCCTCAATTCTCCAGAGCTGCCTCCCTCGGCTTGTTTATCGCTGTGTTGCAACGGCTCTGCGGTTGTGAAATCTCCAAGCTGAAAACTCAGAAGGAAATTTCTAGTGACAAGCTTTCCTTGAGGCCGTAAACAAACAGAATTCATTAGGAGGAAGGGCGAGAGGCAGAAAGCATCCCAATTAACACACGTGCGCCCGCCTGCACACACTCACACTGATTTTCTCTCCACTGAGAAAAAAAAAATCCTTATGCCAGGCTTTTTTTTTTTTTTTTTAACCATGGAAATCCAGCTTGCTGTAATGCTCAGCGCCGTGCAGGAAGCTGAGCTGTCTCCGAAGCCGGCCGGGGCCGCGCGGCACTTCTGCACAGCCTTATTTCATTTGCCGTTCCCTGGAAGCGCTTTGCCCTTCCCACACGTGCTGGTGCAAGCGCCCCGCCGCCGCGCTCCGGGAGGCTCTTAGGTTTTTGCTGAGAGACAACTTATCTGCTTAAAAAAAAAAAGAAGAAAGCAATGAATAATGAATTTTAAAAAGCTCCTGAGCCAACTATACTAATGGGTTTTTACCTGCAGCACCAAGAACTTGTGTATTCTGGCTTCGTGTTAAAAAGCAGGGTGATTAAACCATAATATTATGTTTTGATCTAGCCCGGAGTTGAATGAATTACTGGCAGGAAACACAGCTCATGAATTCAATCAAAAATCCTTTCATTTGTCACAGCCGCTTCCTGTCCGTCTTTTAAACATCTGCTTCTCTTGTTCGCGACAGAAAAAGTCTTTGTTAAAATAACAAGCATACGAGGAGCCTTCCCTCGGATAAAGCGCACAGTTTCTCATTGAAACACGCCGCCCCCCCGCCCCGCTTCCAGTTTATTTTATGGATGTGCGATAGCTTCCTTGCCCCCCTCTCTTCCTTTCCGCTGGGGTCTCAGGCCTCGGCTATTTGGTCATTTATCCGCGCAGGGAATGATGCCGACTAAGGACAGACATGAGCTGAAAACACCTCGGAATACCTACATGACACTTTTCCAAAACTCAAGTGAATTTCTTTTTTAATTCCCAGGTTTTCCAGCATGTGCTTTTTTTTTTTCCCTATTTTTATTTTAATTTACATTTTAATTTACATTTTTTTTGAAGTACAGTTCTTACTTCCTTGCAGGAGAACCTCACTTTTACTTTGATTCCTTGCCACATTATGGTTTTAGCTCATGATCCCAGCATTATGTCTGAGGAAAAATGATATAAACTGGGGGTTATGCCTGTCAAGAAGGTCAGAATTCCTGCAGCGTGCAGGTCCAAAGCTCTGTCTAGCCCCGTGCCTGGGCTCCAGCTTGGGCTGACAGCAGGTGCACAGCAAAGAGGATGGGAATGGGGTAAACTCACAGAAATAAGTCCTTTTTGTTTTCCACTAGCTATTTGTAGCTCAGGAATTTCCTGCGACAGAGGTGGAGTGTTTGCATTGAGTAGCTGCCGACGGATTTTTCTCCCTGTAATACGTTTAATTGCCTTTTAGCTTGCAGGTCTTTAGCATGCACAGCGCCGCGTGGCGCGGCACTCAACAGCCGCGCGATGCGTCGCGTGAAGCGCTGCTCTCTCTGCTCCCCTCGAGCCTGGCGCTTCCTCGCTCTACGTGATGTCCCCATGGTCTTGTATTCAAAGAAAGAGCCCAAATTGTTTCCTGCCGGCTCACTCTAGGGCATTCATAATTTTCAAGACTCCTGCCACATCTTTCGGGCATCCCTCCTTCTAACTAGAGAGCTCCAGTCATCCTGAGATTGTTTCATACCTTGGAATTTCCTTGCAAATTCCCTTTAAGTTTCAAATATATCCTTCTTAAGAAGGAAAGGCGGATCTGAGCTTCACAATTCTCACAGCTCTCTGTTTTGTTCTCTTTTCCCAGTAGCTTTTAACGCTGGATTTGTTTTTCGCTGCTGCTGAAGAACAGGCTGCTGTTTCCACAGAGCTGTTACAACTCCAGGAGCTCGCTCCTGAATAGCAATGGCTAGCGCAGAATCTATCAACCAGCACCTGAACTTCAGAGTTGTTCGTATGTTGGGTACATCATACTTATCTAATTAACCTCATCTGCTATTTTATTGCCTCACTCTCAACCACAACAAGTTCCTTCTGCAAGCTGTCGCAGCCAACTTACTTTCTTACTACTCTTAACAGCTTGCTGTCAATAGCAAATTTTGCCACCTTGCTATTCACCTGCTTTCCCAGACCAGGTTGGTAAGAGCTCGCTCCAGCCATGTCCTTAACCAGCAGTTTCTAGCATGGGTGCAATCGCAGTGACGAATCCTTGCTTCTCCTTGTAGAACTTGTTTTCCTTGTGGAAAGCGGTTTTACAATATGGGTACAGCTTTGCTAGATGTGTCCACACTAGGAGGACTTTGCCAGCATGATCTTATGGTATTTTCATAGGATAAAATACTCTCAGGGTTTACAGGGCGTCCCTTGGACACAGTAAGAAGTGGAATGCATCTTTCCAAAAAGGATCAGGGCACTGTTAAGTAGACAGACATCAAGGATGAGGATGTGCCTGGTGCGTCAGGCCACATGGGTGGGAACAAGATCGTCACCTAGACCCAGGCACCAGCCTGGAGCCCAAGTCCCTGCTGGCTCACGTGCTCAAACGCAACATGAGGTCTGGCGCTGGGGCTTGGCACCCTGGATGCTGCTAGGAAGAGGATCACGGTTCATCAGATGGTGGTAAGAGCAGGAGGTCGAACAAGGCAGTAAACGCGAGGGGTGAAGCATCCCCGTTGTGGGTACATCACAGCCATGCCTGCAACCCAGCAAGCTCTCCCACCCCGCATTTCTTCCAAATAGACAGTACAGGCAATTAGCAAGCAGCAAGTTTCAAAGGAACCAAAGTAAGTACTTTTCCTCCAGTGCAAATTAAACAGTGGAACTCGTTGCCACAAACTGTCACAGAAGCCGAAAGTTTACAAAAGCAGTTAGACAAATTTTTGGAGGGCGAGTCCATCAGAATTATTAAATACAAGAATACAGCCTCTGGTTCAGCAACATGATTGTGCCAGGGCAAAGAACTGTCCTGCATGGTTGAAGAACACCCAGTATGGTTGTTCTTCAGCTGTATTTAAAAGTTCTGTGGCTCATATTTGCTCCCTCTTCAAGAAACCCCTCTTCTTCAATTCTAAACACTCACCCAAGAGCCTAAGACTTAATAAACTCCACAGTACCTGATCTGTCTAAAGCACAAGGTCCTGGACATGCCAGTCCCACCAGCATTTCTCTTTTCCTACTGTTCCCACGCTGTATTTCACCTGATTGAAAGAGGCAATGCAATCTACTGGACTGAGCTCTGTATGGTGCCAGAGCAAATATAGGAGATTTAGAGCACAAAGGAATCTGGCCTTTTGCACCAGATGTGATTATTTCAGCCTGGGGTTCAGAGCTGAGTGCTCAGACCACTAAATTACCCGCTCCCAGTCTCTCTATCCAGTATGCATATCTACTTTGTTTCACCAATTGTTAAATGCCATAAACTAATTTCATTTTAAACAATCTTTAATACCATTCATTTTAAAAAAGGCTATGAAGCTCCTACACTGTAGAATTGCAACTTGACACCCAAATCCCATCTGTCTCCTATTAACAAAAACAAACCAGATAATCCACAGCTGCAAGCAGAAAGAGATATGAAAAATGGATGAAGACAGTGCACTGAGGACCACCAAGCAGTCAACAGCATCTTAATGATACTCATCTGAGCCAATGGCTAGTTTAAGAAATGACCAGATGAAGACAAGCAGATGAAATGAAGAGATAAGGCCAACAGTATGCGCTGACATAGCTAAGAGGGTGACTTACTTGAGCTTAAGACCAACCCTAAACTCCATATCATTATATACGGCATCAATTACATGTGTGATCTTGGGCCCAGAAGCTCATCCTAGGTGCCTGAGTGCAAAGAGAGGTCCGGAATAGTCTGGACGAGAGAGGGCACGTGCCTGGGATGAAGCAGGCTGGTCGGCCACCTCGCCGGCGTGCGCGCAGGCAGGGTGAGCTCACCTCAGGTGAGCCATCAGGAGCGAATGAGTGTGATGAGCCCCAGGGCCTTCCAGTGGCCTGAGCCTCTGCGGTCCAGGGAGGCAGGGACACGTTGACCAGAGCGCATCAGTCTATTCACCCTGCAGTAATCCCACAGGACTGGAGCTCTGGGCTTGGAGGAGCCCGTGATGTGGAAGAAAAGCTCTGCGGCTCCACAGTTTTCAAGCCCGGACTCCATCCCATGCTGCCGAGGTCCCGGTCTGCTTCCCAGGCCACAGCAGAAACCTCTTGCACATGGAGGAGGGAGCCGCCTCCTCGCGGCCCCGCAGCCTCGGCGGCCCCGCGCCCGCGACGCGCTGCGCTTTGCAGAGCCCTCCTCTGGAGACACCGCGCTCACCTGCGCCACGAGGGGCAGGCACAGAAACCGCCACCGCAGCAGCCCCGGGGCCTGCATGTCCAATGCACAGCGCCGAGATGGGAGGGCACAGAGAGAGAAACTCAGGGAAAAAAAAAAAAAAAAAAAAAAGAAAATCCTGGTGAAATCCAGCACCTGGCTGTGCTTCTCGGCACAAACTGTGGAGCTCCCTCCCTCGTTACTAGGCCATGGGGTGCGGGTGGCTGCTGCTTCTATAAATAAAGTCCACGTTGCAGGATGAATGAGCCGAGGGCTCTTTTTAGCGGAATCTCCCGTCACCCTCGCAGCACGCAGGGAAACAGGATCTCCGCATCCGCCTGGCGGCCCGATAAGCGCGGGCGGCTGAGGAAGCGGCGGCCGGGCTGTCCCGCTGCTGCGCGCGGCCGGCCTGCGCCTTCGGCGGACACACAGCCCGCTCTTTGTGGCCACAGGATCACACGGGGTTTTGTGCTTGGAGAATTCCACCCTCCATAATTACCCTTCTGATCCGGTTAAACGCGCAGGGGCCGAGCGTCCGGACTGGGCTGCTGCTGTGAATCACCAGTTTGGGCAGCGGAGAGGAGGCAGCGAGACCAGCTGGTCCCAGGCCTCTCGTACAAGCTCCTCCTTTTTTTCTTTTTCTTTTTCTTTTTCTTTTTCTTTTTCTTTTTCTTTTTCTTTTTCTTTTTCTTTTTCTTTTTC
>JAYECN010307838.1:10002-24338 GCA_035222435.1 Microcambeva ribeirae | reverse complement strand
CCTGTGCCAGGGCTCTGTCACCCTCACTGGCAAGGAATTTTTCCTTAAGTTCCTGGGGAACTTTGGTGCTTCCGTTTGTGGCCGTTTCCTCTAGTCCTATCAGCAGCCACCACTGAGAGAGGCCAGCCCCATCCTCCTCCCTGCCTCCCTTGAGGTCCTTATAGACACCGCTCAGGTCTCCTCTCAGCCTTCTCCTCTCCAGGCTGACCAGGCCCAGCTCTCAGCCTTGAATCCCTTCCAGTGCTTTGGTTACATCAGCTTTTCCAAGGACGTAGAAGCTAGCAAGGATCTTTGGGCTGGTGAAAGGGCTGGGTGAAGGGACTAAGTGCCCGGTGGGATGTCGGTCTTGGGGACGGCAGCGCGAGGTTGCACCTCGAGCGGGGCCGAGCAGGCTGGCTCAGCGCGTGCGGAGCCGTGCGAGGAGGGGCTCTCCTTCCCGTCCCCTTGCTGGGCTTGTTCTGTTTTCTGAAACACGGCCGGACTTTTGTGCTGTTTCGTAACCAGATGTTAAGAGCAGATGATGTGACTGGTTATTGCTGGAGGGGAAAGAGGCCCTTGAGCTTCTGAATCCCCGCAGGGAGGTTTGTCTCGGGGTATGAACCACGAATGGCAGCAGGAGGGTTTGCCCCTCGTTTTGAAGAGTGGGTCGCACATCCCATTTTAGGCTTCAGAAAGGCTTTTGCTGCTGTCTGTAGTAGAGAAATTTAATGGGTGCAGTTTGAGATAACTGTGGCCCCAAATCAGTGTGTAGATTGGGTCACACCAGCTCAACTGTCATTGTTTAGGCTGGGTAGCCAGATAAAGTCCGTAAGTTAGCAAGTATCTCCTGTTCGTACGAAAATGCGGTGAACGAAATCATATCCCTGGCTGGTATGGAAAAGTCTGAAGATAGAGGAGGACTCGGTACCTCTGCGTCTTGCCCGGTCCACGAGGCGCTGCGGTTACGGCACGGGGCCGAAGGGAGACGTGTCCTGCGTTTAGCCGTAGCCTGCGCCGCGAGCGTGCGGAGCCCCGAGCACTGCGGTGCTCAGACCTCTCTCTGCTGCGGACAACGGGGCTCCTAGTGCTTTTCAGCAAGCAGCCAGCTTAATCCGTAGGGATGGCAGGTTTCTAACGGAGGAGACGCGTGCTGTGCATTCACCCGGAGCGCTGATTTATGTGGGCTGCTATTGGAATACATATTCATGAAATCCTTTGCATAAAGCAAATTATTGTTGTGGAGATATATAGGGCAGAAATCCATTAAACGTGTTACCTCCTGAGGTGTCTCTTGTGATTCGAATGAAGCTCACGGTGACAATTTTGGTTTTGCATTAATCTGCGAGGGAGGGAGCGGGTGTAAGTTACAGAGCTGTCCTTTAGTGGATGGGGAGCAAAGGATTAATAACCTTGTCGTCCACGTAGGGTCGTATTCCCGCGTCACTCTGTAGCTTATATCCACGTGTGACACCCACCGATGTCCCCATCGCTTTTTATAGTACGACTCGTTGAGGGGATGGGTACAGAGCATGTGTTAAAGTAGCTATTAATATATCCAAAACCAGCCGTTCTGTCCCCCACTTTCCTTAAAAATAAATAAAACAGTTCCTGTAAGTGTTTCAGGACATGTTGCAGTGTTCGTGCAGTGCCTCTTGTTGGGTGATTTGAGGTTGGGGCTAGACTTTCAAGATGTTTGCATTAATGTGTTCATCGCGCTATAAATATTTTATACACTCGTGCAATCAAAGTCTGATAATTCGTACGCAGAGAAGATCTGAGTAGCGCTGCATTAATTTGTTGCCCGTGAATGTGTTCAGGCAGCCCTAGAAGGGGGATGTTGAAGAGGAGTTAATGTGTTTTGGGGAACTCACGCCCATGGCTGGAAAGAAAAGCCCCTTTTTCTTGGGGCGATGATGCTGAGATCGGTTGAGCGGAGGGGAGACGGGAGAGAGGTGGTGGCTTTGCAAGCGTGACGCTGATTCCTGATTAAATGTGAGCTGTTAGCGCTTACTATGTAGATGAGATCTACCATCAAATTAATAAATTGTGAG
The DNA here is from genome assembly GCA_035222435.1 of Microcambeva ribeirae. Lineage (NCBI taxonomy): Eukaryota > Metazoa > Chordata > Actinopteri > Siluriformes > Trichomycteridae > Microcambeva > Microcambeva ribeirae. The sequence continues at coordinate 22,308 of JAYECN010307838.1, read as the reverse complement.
CTCTAAATAATTGCCTGTAAGAATGAGGAGCTTTAAGTGATGAATCGCTTGCGAGCGTGCCCGTCCCATCCCAGGCAGAAGACAGGCTGCAGACACCTCTCTGCGCCAGAGGAAAAATACTTTCTGAATGCTGTTGCCTGGGTCTGCCTATTGCAAATGCAACCCTCTTCCCTCTTCTGTTTAAATTATATCTATATTTTTTTTCTTCTGTTTGTTTTATGCAGCCATTCTGTTGGCTTTGTGGATTTGAGGAGAAACGGGAGGCTATTTGCTCTGCTTTAGCCTTGGACTTTAATCTGTTTTTCAGTAGCAGAACAAATTAACTGCTTTCTCCATCACTAGAAAGCGCAGTCTGGATGTGAGCCAGCTTAGCCTCAAAACAAAGGATGCTTTTAGTGCTCGTATCCTTGCGAGCTCCCATCTTTAGTGGATTACTTTGTCATTGTTCCTCTGATTGGAGATCAAAAGTGGATATGTTTAAAGCTACATATTTACAATAAACCAGGCGTAAGCCCCCTGAGAGTTAATGCAGCCTGTTTTCATGCAATTTAGGGCACTGCGCATTACTGGAGATCAAATGTTTTTCTAGAGCAAGCGTGTTTTGATACATATGAAATCCCTTTAAGTGGTGGGTGCTGTGCAGGAAACCAGATGCAGCGGCTGTTTATTAATAGCGGGAATTAGTGCACTGGAAAATTAGGAAGCTAAAGAAAGCTCTTGAAAGGGGACTCACCTTTTAGGCATTGCGCATTACTGGAAGCTGTTCTGCAAGCTCACGAGGAGTAAGAGACGTGACCATTTGCCTGATAAGTGCAGTGCATACAGCTGCACTGAAACTATTGAGAAAGACAATACCAGAAGGTAAAAGGGTGATGGTGGTGATGAGCACGAGCGCTACAGAGGGGCACTGTTGGAACCGCAACGGTTCAGGAGGCATCAGACCTCCATGGGGAAAGGCGAAACTCTGTCATTGTGGTGTTGCAGGGCTGGTCCTGGCCTGTGAAATCCGGCACAGCCTCATCACAAGGTCGCCGTAAGAAAACCCTGTTTTCTCCCCTCAAGGTTTGTTTCGTGAATTTGGAATCAAAGCGAAGGAGAGCTTTGGAGAGTTGCAGTTGGTTGCCTTTGGAAGAAGGTTTCAGAGCAGGTTCTGCTGGAAGGAATTTTGCCCCATAATAGCAGAGAGCCCCAAACAGTCGTTTTCCTTGGCCAAATTTTTCCTATCCAAAATTATCATTAAAAAATATTCTCCTTCCCACACTAGACAGTGACGTAAAGAAACTTTGCCCAGAGCTGATCGTTGGTGAGGATTTAGAGAAAGATCCTGCTTATATATTCCCTTGGATTTTTTTCGTTGCTGCCTTAACAAGAAAAAAACTCACATCAAATGTCTCATTTTGCACTGAATTCATGTAGAAATCACTGAATTTCATGCGCTTTTCCGCTTGCATTGTTGAAATATAGATTGTCCCATGCATGAAAAGCCTTAATTATTTAAGGCTCAATGAAAATGAGAATAAAAGGCTCTTCAATTAATTTCTCTGGGTATTTCTGTCTTTGTGCTGCAGAGGTGCTGATTTGGGCTGGAAGCTTGTCAGTAGAAATCATATCCTGCTCTCTGAAACGATGCCTCAACCTTAATGAAGCTTTTCAGAAGTTAGGGTAATCATATGGCAAATTCTTATTGCCATTTTAATTCAGGTACCACATTTCACTTGTTTAAAAAAAAAAAAAAAAAAGAATTCCTAGGCAAAAGACAGATATGAAATTCCCGAAATAAAACCAGATGCTCTGGAAGTGAAATAATTTCAGAGACATGACACCTGGAATATTATTTGCTTGACTATGAGATGGAAACCATTTTTAGCAAATTGAACTATTTTTCTTACCCTTCCACTCATTCCCTGCTCCACCCCCCTGCCTCCTGCCATAAAAAAAAAAGAGGTAAAATTGAAGAAAGGCACAGTTATGCTTATTGAAGAAACACCTGTTGCAGTGGGAATCACAGTATTTTTCATGCTTTGCGTTTTTCACTGAGTTGCCTGCAAAGTTGCAGGGAAGCAATGAAACGTTCTCTGTGTGGTTTCATTGGTTTCACACAGCTCCTTGTGTGAAGGAAAAACTGTGCCAGAAACAGACTGCTTGCCTGAAAAGAACACGTAGTTTGGGTTTGCTGGGAGACTTTAATCTCTGTTTTATTTGAATATTGCCTGATTTTTCAATATCTTGGTGGGCACTGAGATTTCTTGGTGGCTTCTCTCTGCTTCCCACCTCTCCTGGAGTTGGGAGCCTGGTTGCTCTGCCTCAGCAGACCATGTCCCTTCCCTTCCAAGCAACAAATAGTTTCCAGCAGCCAAATAGTTTCCAGTCTTGCAAAACATCATCTTTCTGTACAACAGCCCCAAAACACCCCTGTGGAATTGGGTTGTTGGAATGGAGCCGTGTGCCAAACACCGGTCACGGACCCTCATCCGAGGTATCGGTGCTGAGGTTGTCCCCCTGCTTTCAGTAGCCATCAGGGCAGGGAGGAGGTTTGAGCTAGATTTCTGGGAGCAAAGTGCTGCAATTACTTACTGGAGGCTTCTCGATGCATGAAAGAAAGCAAAGAGTAAATATCTTCTGCCTCTGAAGGCACCAGGAACGTGGTGCTGAGGTAGGAGTTTCCACACATTCCCTGTGGTTCACGTGGGATCAGGATCAGCCGACAGAGATAATTGGCCCTCTCCCCAAATTTTGAAGAAAAATGAGTGGGAAAATCACTCTGAGGAAAAATCACTTTTCTGAAATTTCATATAAACAAGTCCCAACTTGGCACAGCACTAATCGCTATAAGCAGTTATTAGAATTAATTAAAATATAATACATGGTCTGGGAAATGAAATTCAATTTTCCATTCAGCCTTTTGCTGAGTTATTCCCTTACGAGCATGGTAATAAGTTTGAATATGCAGGTGGATATCATGCAAATTAGAGGGAATATGAAATATTTTCTAATATTTACCTGGGAAAGCACATTAAGTGCTGCAGCGGGTCAGCTGCTGTGTAATATTAATCACTTTGCAAACGCTGTGGTTGGGCTTTCTGCTTCATCAGGGAAAATAAAGGGAGCTCTAGGCATCTTGCCCAGCCAAAGAAGAGGTGCCATTAGCTGCATACTAGGACCTAGTTTTTCAAAGTTAGTTTTCCTGCAAAACTTCCACGGAAGCCTTTTTTCCTTTTCCTTTGCTGTGAAATAGTCAACGTGAAGAGCTGTAATGTTTGTGCAGAGAAATTACTCCTTACTGTCTCCGTGAAGTTGAAACCAGTGAAGAATAATATTGACCTCTTATGCTGAGCAAGCTAAAGTCATTTAGTTTCCTACTACATCGCAGCCAAAAAATAAGCTTTCTGGCTCTTTCCGTTACCATTTTTTCCATAGTTTTCTTGTTAAGTGTATGAACTCCTGTTGGTTTTCAGGTTCTGTTTTTATTTATTTATTTATTTGCCAGCGGAACAGCCCTGTTCTGCTGAACTCTGCAAACAACTGAGCTTGCACAGAGCGTGGTCAGTAAAAATAAGAAAAAAAAAACAACAAAAAAGGCCTATGCTGCGGACTCCTGAATGTGTGCATGCCATTCCAGAAGGTTAAGCCAGCTAGCCTCCGTTATAACCAGTGTAAACCACTGGATTTGGTGTGGAATTGGAATCCTGCAGGTCAGCACGGTCCTGGACAGGAGCCGCTGGCTCCTCACCCTGGGCGAGACGATTGCATCAGGTTAGTGCTCTCGCTGGGCATCAGAGGAGGGGTGGGAGGAGTGGCAGTCCCATTGGGAACATCCTTCTGGCTCCTCATCCCCCCTAAAACGGCAGGACGGCCTTGCTGTGCTAGGGTGTGCCAAGGGACGCCGTTGCGGTGGTGGTTAAGGAACCTTTGGAAGATCCAAGTCACGGTTCCTGGATCTTTCTCAGACTGCCTAAGTCCCCGAGCTGCTCGCTTCTGGTCAGGTTACAGTGTCTGACCTGAGTGCTGGGGCTCTTCTGTTTCTCTGCTCTGCCTTTTGATCAGTGGAACGGAGTGAAAGTGCTTCCTTCGTCCTCCTCCTCTTCCTCCCTCTTTGCATCCATGTGTCCCAAAGCAGGACTCAGAGCGCAGTCCTCACAAGTCGTTCCTCAGGGTGAGTAAATGTGGCCCGCTACTCTGGTCTCTGGTTGACCTTGTCATCCTCAAGCCAACAATCCCAAAGGGTTTCATCATGCTGGATAAAATCGCAGCTGAATGGAACCTCTTCTTATGGCCCACTCCTGTAGGAGAAGTGCATGTGGTTTATTTTTTGATTTTTATGGAGAAATGATATCTCTCTTACAAGCTGTGACTTTGAAAACTTCCCCGCGTTTTTGCCTTCTTCAGCATTTCCTGACTGTCTCTTCATCCCTTCCTCCCGCTCAGCGAACACTCAGAGTGACTATTTAAAATAAGAAAGTTGTTGAACATTTCAGCACGCGTGTCATCTCTTCACTGTGACGAAGCCGTTCTGTCTCTAATACGGCTCTTTCAGGTAAATCAACGTTTCATTGCTGCTGCTTCCTTGCAAAGTGGCCAGTGGATGAGACCGAATTTTTTTTGGCATGTTGAAGTTGTAGCTGAGGACACAGGAGAGTCTTGGGGAAATCTGTTCAGTAGCAGATTTTCTATTTCAAAGTATTAACTTGAAAAACTTGGGCCAGGTCAGTGTTTAACTTCAAATTGAATTCTGTTAGGTTTTTAACTTTTACACGGTCTTGAATTTTAGTCTTAGGCAGTCACTTATTAAAGCATATACTGCTGTAGTACTTACAGTTAAATGCTACTGTGTTCCTCTTTGATTTATATTGTGTTTTATTCTACAGTATGTGAGGATTCCTGTGCATGATAGTGATCAAAATGCTTTCTTGCTTATGTTTCAATAAACTATTTTAATACTACAGTGTATAGGCGAATGATGGAAAAATGTAAAACACAATCTTTTCCTGATGTTAAAATCCTGAAAGGGAAAATATTTTTTTTGAGGAAGATTTTATAAAATTAATATGAAAAATATTTAGACAGTTTAGAACATTTAAAAAAGTTGAAAATATGACAAAAACAGAAAGTGGGTATTCTGATGTATCCTGGACAGCATAATTAATCCTTGGTGAGGTTTATTTCTGAACTGTTTGAGCTGGTGAGTTCTCACCAAATGTTGAAGGAAAAAAAAAAGAGGAGAAGGGAAGTACAAAATTACTAGACTTCTGGGAGCACTGCATAAAATTAGTTTTATGATTTGAGTTAAATCTTTAATGAACAATCCCCCCCAAAAAATCTACTGCACTTCTAAAAGGACATTTTGGTTAGTTGGCTTGATTCTGGTATGACGTCTTTTAAGTGAAGTAGCAAGAAGGATGAGCCCCCATCTCTTGCTTTGCCTTTTTTCTAACATATTGAACTCGGTAAGGCTTAAGTCCTTGCAGTTTAAGGGAAAAAAAAAAAGAAGGGGGAAGAAAAGGAGAAAGGCAGGCACAAGTCACAGAAGCGTCAGCGTAGCAACAAGGACCACGGTCCTCTCGCTTTCATCATCCCTGTGTTCCCAAAGGCTGTATTCCAGGTGATTGGATAAAAGAAGCCCCTTGAAAAATAAAATAATAAAGAGAATGTAAACAGCTGAAGAGAAATACACAAAAAAAAAAAAAAAAAAAAAAAAAGCGCTGGGCCATGGACTCTCAAAACAGAAATAAGACTTTTCTGCTGTTTGGCCTTAATGATCACAGGTGTTTTCTAAAAATGACATTTGTAAACACGACTAGGTTGTATTCTGCTTTGTAAAGATTCTTCAAAATGAGTGAGCACAATGGCTTTTATAAGTACCATTTCTGCAGTGCTTTTGTGCACGTAACTGCTATTTGTGGAGTGATTTGTTTAAAAGGAGCCTTGGTAATTGGTTTTGCTTGAACACAGACTGCGCTGCCAGTTGTGGGAACACAGGAGATGCACACGTGCATAGGGGACGTTGCCCTCGACCCTGAGCGTGTTTCCAAAGGTTGTCCTTGTTTCTTCCTTTTTCTTGTTCGCATGCAAGTTAGAAATGGAAAGCAGTTGACCGTTTAGTTGTTTTGTTTTCACTCTGAGAACCAAATTAGGATTGTGTGTGTATACATGTATATATTATTCATACATGTATACTTTTGTGTATATATATGTATATGTATATGTTCTTGGATATTTCACCTAAGCAGGTTTTTAAAGTAATACTTTTTTTTTTTATGTACTTTGTGTGAAGTTGAGAACTTACCACATACGTGCTTTGGGAAATCCAGTAAAACCTTTTATTTTAAAGAAGGTTTCAACTGTTTTGCTCTATGTACTCTTTCTTATATGCCGCGTCAAGCTTTTCAGTTTGCCCCTTGCTAGTAGTTTCTTAATTTTTTTACATGATTGCTTCAAAAGAAAAGAAGATCCTGTCAGTTAAAAGTGCCATCTTGTAAGAACATCCCTGTTTATCTCGCAAAACCATCAATAATAAAAGCTGTAGGTGCCGGAGCAATAAGCAACACCAGGGAAGCTGCTGGTTTGACTCACGCAGACTGGGCTTGTTGCTGTGTTGCTACAGTTAGATAGTAATAATGGGAAACAGCCCCAGAAAGTGTTTGGAGTGCCCGTTTATTGGAATAGCACAACTAGGAAGAACATTTGGCCCTAATTGGATAAGGGCAGATGTACTTTGGATGGGCCAGAACGTTGTATGAAGGAGAAACGAGGTGAGACGGCGGAAGGAAAAGGGCAGGCTCTTCGGAAGCGCAGCTTTCAGAGGAATGGCGGGGAAGGGGAGCTGCGCGAGCTCCGAGGGGGGCGGCCGAGACGCCCAGCGCGAGGCCCCACGAAGCCGCTCTGCTCGCTGGTCTGTCCCGAAGGTCCCCGCGTGGGGTTTCATCCTTGAGGTGCTTCTGCACAGTGTTTGATCTCCCCGTGAAGGGGGTCGTGTCTGGAAAGCAGCAGCGCGGCCAGGTCTGCCACACAGGGCAGCCAGGGGAAGGGGTGGCCGCTCCAGCCGAAAAGGGACCGTGGGTCTCCCAAATGTGGCATTTCTTACTGCAGCCTGCGTTGATCTGTCCTTCCACTGTGTGCTTGGGGCAGCAAATGCTGCTGGGATTTCGTGAGCAAGGGCCCCTGGCTCGCCATGGGACATTTACCTGAAAAGAGCTGCTATACCTGGGGTTTCTGTCTGACGGAAGCTCCCATTCAGGAGCCTCTTGCTTGATCTGGGAGCCTCCGGGACCGGCTCAGTCGCTGCAGACATGACTGAACCGCTGGCAGCAGTAAAGGAGAAGCAGAGATGTTTTACTGCTTGTCAGAGTTTCCCAGCCCCAGGCTATTGCTCGCACCGCACTGGATGAATATTCAGGAGGACCTTTCTTAAGCTCTAATTAGCTATATTCTTAATGGCTCTAGGGACTCACCAGCTTAGTGAATGTGGTTACATCTCCCTCTTCTGGTTACCACAGGACACTGACAGCCTGGAGTCAGGAAAACTGATTTGTTTGTTTGTTTTGTTTTGTTTGTGCTTGGCAATCTATCTTTGCTGTTATTTAGCTATGGGAACTGTTATGTTGCTGTGGATGGAGTATGAATGTAATTAGAAATGTAAAAGAATAGCTCTGAAGACTTGTTCCTAGAGGAGATGGTTAGTGATGTCCGGAGGGGTTGTGCATACCACAGATATGAGGACAGAGGCGAAGAAGGGATTGTTAAGGCAGATGAATAAGAGTCAGCAGTAGGTGAGCACAACACCCCAGTTGCTTCCTAGGGCAATTGCTGGAAAACAGTGAAGCAACCTAAGTGATGCATGAGGTGGCTCATGGTTGCTATGTGGTAGCACCTCTTCCTTCTCCCTCAGCCCTCCAGGCGTACACACTTTGTCACTAGAAATCTGCCTGGGATTGGCACCCATTGGTCTGTGTTCGAGCAGTCTGCTGTATTTTGGGCACTGCTGGAATATAGGCCATAGCCTGAACAGCACAACCAGTGAAACTCTGATTTCTTGTGAATTCATGTCCTGTTTCTCTTGGGCATTGGGCTCCATCATCCCCAGAGGAACCCCAGGCGCCCCCAAGATCCCCTGGGACCCACTGCACGTGCTGCTTTCTCCTAATTCCCACCTGCCGCTGCCAATGCCCCTACCTGCCTGGATGGAGGGAAGCCAGCGTGCCCTTCTCGCTCTGCCAGCTGCGGCTTTGCAGGGCACTCACAGGCGACCCTGGGGCCCGCTGCAGGGGGGTGTACCCAGGCCGTGCACCCCGTGCTGGGCAGCCGGGGTACCCGGCGCCACGCGCCCCGTCCCTGGCTCTGGCACGTGAGCCCCTCGGGAGGCGGGGAGCTGTGCATGGGCTGCTCTCTGTGCTGATCACGCTGCTCCACATCTCACAAGAGACAGCGCGGAGCACAGCTCTGTAATTCCTACTTCCTTGCAGCCATAGGGCAAATGGAGTAGCCGGGACCTGCAGCATTGCCTTGCCCTCAGCCCCCCAGCCTGCAGTTTTATTGGCACCGGGAACCTACATGTTAACAGAAGAAGAAAACGAATCAGCTGGGCAAGAGGCTGCTCCCCCAGGGACTGTGCATGCAAAAGACTTGTTTCGTAGGCCCTGTTGAGTAAAGGATGCTCCCGTAGGATGTGGTCCGTATCTCCCATGCCCTGGCTGTGTAGCCTTTATTAATGCATTGTTTGAGCCAGGCTACCACCTCTTTTTCCAGTGGTGTTAGTTTTGTTTTCTGCCAGGGAACCTGCTGCATTACTGGAGCTCTGAGGTGGTTATTGCCTGCAGGAAAATACGGACGTTTCCTTCCAGGAGCACCAGGCAGCCCTTTCCCAGATAACATACATGTGAATCTGGGGCCCATAACCTTCAGGATGTGCATCCCTCTGCCCCTGAGCCCCCTTTCTGATCCTCCTCATGGCCATCGTGTACCAGGTGCCCAGAACAGCTTTGCCTGCCTCTTCCTGATGGCCTGCCAGGAACCCAGCAGGAGTGGGAGCAGCACTCCTGTTGGATGTGGGAGGGATGTGGGAAGCCTTGGGGACACGGTGGATTTAGGTGAGTGCATCGTTAGTTGGACTGCTCAGCTCTGCAAGAGCATCAGCAGGAGGGATAAACCCCTGGCTGCCCTGCGAATCCTTCCCCAACACAATGAAAGAAATTCCCAGGCCAAAGCTTTAGAGAGGAAGTTACACAGTAGGTCTCTAGGGAGGTGAAGTGCTAATTTAAACTGTGCATTTATTTTTAAAGAGATTGAGTAATTTTAAAGCTAGGGTTGTAAGATATACACACTTCAAGAAATTAACCTAAGGGCACAAACAGGAAATCCAGCTTACCACTCTCCCAACAGCAAGGACCACGGTAAACCTGCCCCTACTTAGTAGACACCATCCCATCCTAATATTCAGTTATCGCACGTTCCCTTAAAACTGAAAACCCGCTGCCTGCATGCACTGTGTCCGCTGTGCTCGTCACATGCTGGAGCCTGGAGTTCCCCATCCCGTGCAGTTTAGTGTGCTCGAGTGTCTGGGTATCACCTTGAGTTCGTGCGAAAACAGGCCGAGCTCCTCTCCGTCCTCTCCTCTGCACCGAGGTGGAGTTGTTCCTATCGGGTTATGCGGTCCCTGCCCTTGCGTTGCCTTCCTCACGCAGCTTTCCCAGGAACTTGCCCCTCCCCGTACAGCACGTTTCGTCCCTGCATCGCTTCCCGCTAGGATTGCAGCAGCTGTTGTGCAAACCACATCACCACGGGTCACCGGGCGTACAAGTGGCCACTTGGTTCTGGTCACGCATAAGATAAATGTCTTTGTTTTTTCACTTCTCTAGAAACAAGGTCTGTAGGTAAAGTTCGGAGGCAGAAAAGGGAGCTACCCCTGCCCGTGTCCCTGCAACCCCAGGAGCCGGTTGGAGGGATGTCTTGAGCAGCAACAGATCTTTGCTGCCCGACGCCCGCCCGGAGGGTCCACGGCTGCACACGGAGCAAGATCCAAACGGGAAATGGTGCTGCGGAGAGCACACGGACCCGTGTCACCGGGCGCGCTCGCGGCGCGGGGCGGCTCGGGCTCCGCACCCGCCAGCCTGGGGCCGCCCGGGCTCGGCCGCGCTGCCACGGTGCCCCTGGGAGGCCGCAGCGAGGCCGCAGCCTCTGCCTGCGCCTGGCCTGCCGTGTCCCCCCGCCCACGGCCAGCGCGTCTCCCAGAGCCAGCGGCATCAGCGCTCGTGCTTGCCTAAAGAAACCACCGTGCTGATTCCTACAGGGCTGCTCGCCGTCCAGCTCAGCAGCAGGGATAGTCTGATATGGAAAAAGGCATAGGGGTATAGGGCTGAGGGGGTCCCCCATGTTGTGTGGCCCCCATACAGCACCGTGCAGATGCCACTGCCGGCCCAGGGGAGGGGGCCGTCAATGACACGCTTTTATATCTCCAAGACAGGGTTAACCATCCTCATGGCGTGCTTGTAGTGCTGGAATTCAGCAGATGTTTTCTTTGGACATTGTCATGTTATATCTGGACAGAAACCCAGGAGGGCAACAGAACCAAGCACAGGACATGGGGCTGCTGTGCCAAGAAAACTGCCCGCTGCTGGGCCCGCTGCCTGCTCCACAAACCGAACGGCTCTTTGTCCTGGCTTGCAGCCCTCCAGACACGGAGCAGGAAGGTGCCTTGCCCAGGGTCACGGAGAAAGCAAGGACAGGGCCAGGAGGAGACATGATCTCCCAGGCTCCAGCCAAATGACTTAATTCCCGTCTGTTCCCTCCATGGCATGAGACCTTGCTGGTTTTGAGCAGCGGAGCAAAACATACAGCCTGAAAATCCTGGCACCCGGAGGCACGTAATGGACCTCCCCCAAGGAGACCATGCTATACGCCACACTCAAAATAGTCTTAACATTGGGTGCTATACACCGTGCTCAAGCAGCACCCAGCAGCACTCAGCACAGCCAGGCTCTCCCCTGCCCCCCGGCCCTGTTGTACAGTGTTCCAAAAGCCTCAGGCCACCTCCACAGAGATTCAGCTCTGGAGCATTTCCTGGGAGCAGCCAGAAGATTTAAACGTTTCTGGAATGTCGCTATCCAGCTTCGAAATGATCTTGTAAATGGGCTTCTTCCAGGAGGGGTCGGCGTCCTTGCCCGCCCTGACGGCGCTGAAGAACTCCTGCAGGGTCAGGCTGGCCACCTCCAGGAAGCGCGCGGGCACCTGCAGAGACACAGCGGGGCGGCTGCCGCACACGGCCGTCCCCCCTCCGCGCACCTCCGTCCCGCTGCTCCCTCTTGAGGGACAGCTCAGCTTCTCCTGCACAGGGCCCAGCTCCACCGGCCTTCGAGCCCCTGTCCCTGAGCGCGTTTCTCCGTAGCAACGTGAGGTGCCATCTCAATTACCCACTCGGGTTTCAGAGGACCAGAAGATCCTGGGCAGCCCTGGAGTGCTTCTGATTTTCCTCGAAGTGCCTCTGGGCACTGGCCAGATCTCTGCCCTCAGCGGGCGCCTTCAGGAGCGTTGCAGGCTTTGCTGGGGGATTCGGCCAGCCAGAATGACCCGTCACCCCTGGGCTGGGGTCACTGCAGAGGGGAGCCCTCCCTCCAAAGCAGGAAAATCAGAGAGGCTCATCAGCGGAGGACACTAGGAAATCCTTGCATTGTTTTGGGGACACATCCCACCCGCTCGTCCCATTGGCATAGCACAGGAAGGTGCGGAAGGCCTGACCCTTCCTGAAGCGCAGGGCTTGCCTTTCAGGTACCATACAGCCAGTCCGGACAGTCCCCTTGCCTTCCTGGCTGCTGTGAGGAACAAGCCAGCGTTATCACAGATCACGCGCTCCTTGTGCCCTAAAAGCAGCTCTGAAGGAGAAGGGAAGTAGTTTCAGCCAGCACAGGGCTGAAACGAGTTGGACCGCCCTCCTCTTCCCGCCTCTGTGGTTTTGGTCAAAAGTATCCCTGGGGCTGGGGCTGCTCATTCCCCAGAAAAGAGTGCTGAAGGGTGTCCCATTCCCCGCGACTGGGCTGGTTTGCCCGGGCTCTCCCCTGCAGCTGCCCCTTCTCACCTCAAAGTCATTCCCCTTGTTGTAGTGCATGTTGAGTGCGCGGAAGAGCTCCGAGTCCCGCGAGACCCTCAGCACCCTGGCATCCGCAATGCCTTCCAGCAGGGCCTGCCGGGCAAACTTCTCCACCTGGATGTAGTAGAACTCGCGGAAGTTGCTGAACCACTTGATGAGCTGGGAGGTGATGCAGCGGCTGAACTGCGAGCGGGTGGGATGAGGAGAACAAGCGTTATGCAAGTCCCTTT
>JAYECN010307734.1:0-24338 GCA_035222435.1 Microcambeva ribeirae | reverse complement strand
TGCAGGGGGGTTGGACTAGATGATCTCTAGAGGTCCCTTCCAACCTTAAGCATTCTATGATTCTGTGATTCTATGATTCTATGAACACTTACTGTGGAGACTCTCGGTGATGTCTGCAAAGTATTCCTCATTACTTCACGTAAGTAAACACAACCTAGCATTGCCTTGGCCCAGCATACGTAATCCTAAATCAGGTGACTCATGGAACATGCAACACTGAACTGCCATCAATCACAACACCTGCAGCAACCTGAACAGGTTGCAACTGTGCACAGTGACACTGCCCTTTGCAGTATCTGAGAAGTAGTTTCAACCATATGTAATATATACAAATTCTAACAAATGGCACACTTTTAATTTTAATTTTTTAGGTATTTATTTATTTTACAATTTCAGTCAAACTTGAGCAAAGCGTGAGCTCTTCAGTTCACCATATTAAATCCAGACAAGCTGCATTTTAACTAGCTGCCAAGCACAGGCAGCAGTGAGGGACCAGGTCACCTTTTGTTACATACTGGAGGATCCACCACCAAGCCACAAATCTATATGAAACAAAGCACTATAAGCTCTGCTGCTCAAGAAGCTTTTTTTTTTTTTTTTTCTCCCCAGAACTTTGTGTTGTGTTCCTATGATAAAGGAAGGAGATAAAGGAGTTGACACTCCTTCCCAGTGGCCCCATAAGGGGGAATGTGGCCTTCCCAGGGGCTAAACAGAAACACAACCACAGGGATCCACTGCTTTTTTTATCCTTCTCTTCTTGCTTCCTTGGGCACCTGCTCCAGTCCCACCTTCCTGCTAGTCACCTACTTCTATTTCCTCTCAGCAGAGCTGAATGGCTGGCTGCTTTTCACAGGGTTTGGTGGGAACTGGTGAAGCAGAGACTAAACCCATAGTAAACAGGGTTTAATCCCATCCAGCAGAGCCATGGCTGGCATTCCCCCATGCTTCTCATTCTACAAAGGCTGCAACACAGCCTCTGCAAGTGAGCACCATCTGCATCACGCGCTTCTTTTAGAGAAACCACAGACCACCGAAAGGGAGAGCTCTGCAACAAGGCTCTCTCTTCTGGAAAGTTGCTGCGGTTTTGTTGCTGGACCGGGTACTTTGATTTCCAGGGGGAGTGCAGTCGGAGCTCATAACCTTCTTCTCCTCCCACAAACCCCAAACTGAAGTCTGAGGGAGGAATAAGACTTTTTCTTTCTACAGATGTTAAGAGATCGATAGGGTCAGAGCTTCACCTACCCTACACCAGTGACACTCTACTGAAGTCATTGAAACCCTCCTGATTCACCTGAGCAAAATCCATAATTAGTAGCCTCAGGCCAGGACAAAAATCTATTCTGAGTACCTGCATATTTCAAATCATAGTATTTCGGCTAGTATTTCCCACAACGAAAAGAAATTGTTCTTCTCTGTTTATATGTGAATGGGTCCAGTCCAAACTCTTGAGGGTGGATTCATTAAATTGCCTGTAAAATACTTCCTCGGGAATGAGTAAGCAGAATTTTCACAGATGATAAATTTGTATTTTTAAAATAGACTAAAGAACTTATTTCCTATTGACATTCAATGAGAGTTCAATGTCTGTCACATTGCAAAATCTCTTTGGCTTCTAAATCACTTGGTCACTGCTGAAAGTTGTATCCCATTTGCTGAGGAATTGGATTTGCAGAGCGTTTGAATTACAGATGTTCCTATTAACTGAAAATTTCTCACATATGTAAGTTTCCTTTTGAAGAATGCCCTTCAAATTGTAATGTGGTATGAACAAGCACATGGAGTCCTTTGTTGCCTGCCTCATGAGATTAACACAGGTTGTGGTTCTGCTAAGCACGCTGTGAGGCGCTCTGGAAGATTGCCCGCTAGACATTAGGGATAGTTGTGACATGGAAATCCCACGGCCTTGTTGGTACAGGGCTTTATGCATGAAGGTGGTTGCAAGGCAGGATTTGCTAGTACAGTTTTGAGCTAGGATGTCCACAGGCATTGGGAACACAGCTGGCTTTGCATCGCCAGCTCCGGGCATGCATGGATGCAGTGCTGTTAGGTGTGTAGGTCTGTGTTTTGCAGCCAACGAGTTTGCTCAGGAGCACACAGTTATCATTAAGACTTAGGCTCCGAGCCTTTATAGATTAGCCAGCGCAGAAATATATAGTTACTTAACTCCCTTTCATTGCCCTTTTAAAAGAAATACATGGAGTAGCACTCAGTATCCCTGTCCTAACTGGAAGCAGTCCTGCTTTTATTCTGTGTGTGATCTCAGAATTAGGTTTTAGCCTTGTAAAAGTCCTGTGGCTTAATATCCACCATATGGACTCGTTGTGCTTTCCCATGCTAACTCAGATGTGTCATACCATGTTCATAGTGAAGGTAATGGGAAAGCTGTATTGGAATTGAAAAAAAATAAAAAGGATTGGGCCCCATGTAAAGTAAATAGTAATGCAAGCTTCTGTTCCCACTGCATTGCATCATAATTAAAATATTTTCTTTTAAAATTGGAAGTTGTAGCAGTTACAAATACCTTTCATCTGAGGTTCAGTGGCTGGACTTCTCCTCTCAAATTACTTCTGAATTAAAGAGGCATGAAATAAGAATTAGAGATTTGAAGATTGAGATTTGAATTTAATACCAAGCCCAAAATGTTAAAAAAAAAAAAAAGGATGATGATGAAGAGTAAGGGATTGCTTTGTTATTTTCTTCTCCATTTTTATAAACATGTCTCTCTATTTTCTGTATATTTATTAAACTTTTTTCTTCACAAATTCTATATTATGGGCCACTAGTAGGGCTTATGAGAAGCAGTCATGAGCATCTCAGTTCCTTCAGGGCTATAATGAGAACAGGCTGTAACTAAGGGCAAGTGTTTGCAATGGTCAGAATGCTATGCATATTAACTGTGTATATTATGTATATAAATGTGCATATTCCTTGATTCCTTCAACACTGCCAATTAAGTGTGAACACTTTTACCCAGTGACTACTGCCAATCCTTAGTCTGCCACCCAGGCAGGCCAGCACTTCTGGTGATCCAGGAGCAGAAGGACAGATGAGCAGCGGGAGACTCAGACACACACCTTGAAGAATTTGCAAAGTAGCAAAAACAATTACCAAAACCCTAATGCCAACAGATTTCAAAGGGCTTTTAAATAGTGGAGTCCCAGGGAGCAATTATAAGCATTTTCAGCAAACTAAAAGCCCTGGAAGACATGGCCTCAGGGCCACAGCATAAGGTCCTGCTTGAATAAGAAGCTGGCAGGCCACTACATCAGTAGTAGACTGAACACAGGCTAAAAAGGGTTTGACTCACTAATGGTGTAGAGCTCGGGAATGAAGTCTTATATCTAAACCTATTTTCTGTCTTTCTACTGACAGAATTTCATCAGTAAAATGGCAGATTTCTTTACATGGATTGATTACTGAGGAATTTATACTCCCTTGGCTCCCACTGCCTGACAGATTGAATGAATCCTACTATGGAGTTCCTTACCCAGCATTATCTGTCTGTCAGATAAATGGCTTGACTGAAGCGATATCATTATCAATTCCCATAGGTAGCTGATCATTTTCTGCCCATGTTCTCTTTTTAGAGAGACATTTCATTTAGGGCTGTATTCTGCTATATACAGCCATAGTCCAAGCTCATTGCGTCCGCAGACAGCAGTTCTACTGTCACTCTTTCTGGTTGCTTTGTGAGGAGGAAAAGAGAACAAACACTGAAATACTTTATTCAAGTTAAAATTTCCAAAAATTTATCAGTTTCATAAATATGTGCCATGCCCCAGGTATCCCATGCTCATGAGTGAACTGAGTGCCTTTAAAACATAATGAAATTGCTATGATGTTTTGATTATTGCATGAAAATCTCAGTGTACATTTCTGCTAAGAGACTATGCATATTACTCTGTACATTCAGTATGTAGACAGGAACTCCTAATAAAAATATGTAATGTGGCTTTAATACACTAAAATAATAAGGTCAAAGGAGTTTATTCCATAATCTGAGAATCTCTCTGTTTAAAACAAAATCCCCTTATTTAATCATATTTGCAGCACAAATAGATTTTTTTAAGGGGAGCCCCCCTGTATGATTGACATGCCTTTATTACAAAAAAGAAGGAATAGCAGATTTTCTCCAAGCCTGCAGAGATAAAACTCTGGAGCTGTGCTGCTAAGCCAAAATTTTTATTAATGGCCTATTTCCTTTTCACATAAACAGAAAAACTTATATTCGTTAAAAAAAACAAAATCTAATTTCTATGCTGATTTTTAAATCTCACTTAAATAAAAGCTGAAAATGAGCTAACTGGATCAGTTAGCTCATTTAAATGAGACCTGGATCAGTTTCTTCGTCATGGCAAATCTATAACATAATTTTGTGAAATGATGCTTGTATAGCTTTCAAACAAAAATTCCCCCAAAAAACAAGAGAAAGAAGAATGGCTGCAAGGAGCATGTAAAATTTGACTAACATGATCTCTGCTCAGACAAATCTGGGTACAGTGGAAGTGTCTCATTCCATGTATGAGTCATAAATATATGATGTATATTTGACTGCAGCATGCAGTACTTTTGATACTGTGTAGAGCTAAGGCTGCTCCATAGTGCTGATACTCCAAGGTTTCCAAGTAAGTAGCAATCACTGAAGTTGTTAATGCCTTCTGAAATAAATTTAGCAGCCATGGCACAGGCTGAAAGGACCCTGAAGTGATACCTTGTAGTGAGCAAGTTCTAGTTTGGAGGCAAATATGCTTAAATGTCCAGTGAGTCTAATTATCAAGATGTATATGTTGTCAGCACAACAAAACACAGGAAAATTAAATATTAGGTTGTCCCTAACTCTTTAGCATCCTCCATCTTAGGTCCTCTGGAGAGGCAGATCACTGCCAAGAGGGATGATTCGTGGTAGATATACCTCCTACCTTCTGCTCTCAGCCTTCGTACTGGCTGGATGCTCACCCTGAAGTGAGCGCAACACCAGTTTAAGCATGGACTGCTTATGTTTCTTCTGCCTACCAACCGGCTCCAGGACCTGCTGTGTCTTAGCCATAAAATCAGTCCTAGAAGTGAGATGCTGAATAGGCAGATATTGAAGAGCTCTTACTTTGCCACAAAAGCCAGAATAGTCGAAGGTCTCTTAGGTTCTTCAGTGTACCCATGGGCACTGCAGGAGGTTAAGGAGGAATCTACTTCATGTTTCCTCCCCAGTCTCAAACTCAAACTGCCATTTATCTGAGTTTTCTTTGCTGCCTGTGATATGATGGAGAGTTGACCTCTGAGCTGTGAGTCTCTCACAGTCACTGCTTTTCCTTCATATAAGACTTCTTTCAGATCTAGGATCTTTCCCAACTGTGATGTTTTCTATTCAAGTTGTATATCCCAATTTGCAACATATTGTTGCAAATAACTAGGTTTGACTGACAGCTTTCACTTTAACCACTCATCAGAACAGAAAGTCAAGCTCGTTGGTGGAGCATAGTTAGTAGGGTACAGAATAAATAATGACTATTTTGTGCGTTGTTTTGGGGGGCAGACTGCTTGGCATGAGTCTTCTCACCAGTTTACAATTCTTAAACACTAACTAGATACCACTAAAACTTAAAGAACTAAGAAGAATGAAAGCAAAGATTGTTTGGCAATATGATGAGGATTTATCTTTGCAAGACTATGCTATATATAAATATGCATATGCATAGATATATGATACATGCATTTGTGTATGTATCTCCTCTCCACGTAAGTTAAAGAATATCTGTGTAGCTAGATAGGCTACACTGATAAGGTAAAAAATAAAGAAAAAAAGAAAAAAGAAAGAGGCAAGATCAATATCAAGGCCTTTATTAACAAGGGTTTCAAGAGAATTTTCATGATAGTTTGTACTTGCTGTCTTAATGAAAACTGTTTGAGAATGATTTTGAGAATAACTTTGCTGGAAAGCCATTGAGGGAAGACAGCCAGATATTAGGTAACTCAAGACTGCTCAGGAAATCAAAATAAAGTTACAGCACCATTAGCTCAGTGTTATGTTTTTGGCGGGAGACAGGACTGTGGAGAAGGGGCCTCCAAGCCTTCCAAGCATGGATGTTTTCCTGCCTCATCAGCGCTGACAGTAACATGCATTAATGGGAGACAGAACTGAAAAGTAACCCCACGTTCGGCAGAGGCAACGGGAGCATTTTCCACACCTCGCCTGCTCAGTGTTCATCCATGGCAAACCCAAGTGGTGCCTCTTGGGCAGGTGACGGGCACGGCTGAACCCGCCGCACAAGGTGGGGTCAGGACTGGTTTCTTCTCTCTCTCCTTTATTAACCACTAGAGGGCACAGACGCTCAGGACTTGGGCTCACGTCTGGGCCCTTCTCGATGACACCTCCATCCGCCAGGCCAAGCTTGCGACCTTTCGGGAGCAGGCTCGGCCTTCGCCTCTCCCTCTTCTCTTTGCATCTGCACCTTCCCCCCACTGCACGCCCTTCCCTGCCAGTGCCTACGTAACACTTTTAAACAGCCGCACACATGAAACTAATAAACCAAATTACGGGACGGACTCACTGTTGAGAGCAGGATATTGGCCACGTTGGCTCTAGGTGAGCGCATTTTGCCAGCTGAGCTAGCGCTGCAGCTCCCTTGGCCGCAGAAAGGCCGAGTCTGGCTGTAAACAGCCCCACGTTCGTGCCGGGGCTGGACGCGCCAGGCGAGCGAGGCGCTTCGCTCCAAATCTCTGCCCTTTCCTAGTCGTCCGCCTGGTGCCTTTCCGACGGCAGAGGTCCGTGCTCGCCGTGCCAGGCAGCGCCGGCCTCGCCACAGGCCCAGGGCCTCGCGCGCTCTCAGCGCCGGCCGATTGCGAAAGAGCGAAACGACGGGACCGAAGGGCCCCGGCCGTTATTAGAAACAGGCACCTTGGAAAGAAACTTTGTGGCTTCAGGGCGGTTTTGGGGGATGTACTGCGTTGGTTAGTGCTAAGGTAGCGGTGCTAGGTTTCCTCGGCCTCCTTATGGTATTTTGTTGAACTGTTGCAAATAAAAGCCCCAAACCCTTACCAAGCCCAGGCTGAGCACCCTGGAATTTTGCAGAAATTACAAGTCTAATTCTGTTGCTTGCAGGAAGATGATTTAAGAGTGAGACTTCTAGCTGATATATGAAGATCTGATTCGTGTGAATGACCACAATCCCCTTTTTTTCTCACTGAAACATTAAATGTAACTGCCTACATGAGCAGTAGAAGTATATAAGCGCTGTTGTTTTCGATATAAAATGTTGCCTGTCCACCGAGCTCCTAACTTGGATGTGACTGATGAATTGCCTGAGCTTTGCATTGCAGTAATATCGGCAAGGTCAGATCTTCATTCCCAAATATTTTGGTGGCCCTAAGCTGTCTTCCTTCTTTTGCGCCCGTCTCCAGCTTGCTATGTTTTTGGAGCGTGTTGCTCCCTGTTTCAACACAGAGGCCCAGGAAGATGCCTTCTCTCTGTGCTCCCACCCTCCCCAAATCCAGGCCCCAAGGGAGTCCCCAAACCTCTCTATCGCCATCCCTTCATCCCATATGTCCTGTGATGTCCTGGAAAATGGTGACTGAGGTGCCAGCCCGTGCCACCTTTTCTATTAACCTGCTTCCGAATGCCCATGAAAAAAGGCAAAAGAGCAGGATATTCTCCTACGCTTGCACAGATGCTCTGATCGGACTATTTAAAGTGAAACACAGTGGCTTTCAGCTATTTCCTGCTCTGTGTGCTCCTGAGTAGTATGATCCCATGATGCATGAAAAAGGAAAGTCCCCACCCTGTGGGAGTGGGGAAATCGCAATGAAGGAAATGGCAGCTGTTTACCGGGGTGCTGGTAGAGCATGCCAGTCAGTTTGAAGCAGTTACAATTGGAGGATGTCACTTAGACCTGAATTTTGTACGGCAGCTCCTGCAGTCTCCACCTCACAGACACACAAATGCTTTTGGAGGTCTGGGTTTAAATGATTATTTGTGGTATATATCTTATAAAGTGCCAGAGTCTCTCATTTGGGCTGCATGAGACCTTCTGGCCAATCAACCACCAGGCATACCGAACCCAAGAAGCTGAATTTGAAAATAAGTGGGAGGAATCACTGAAAAGGGCACTCTGTGCAAAGCTGATTGAAAATCCTCCATGCTGACTTTGCTAGTGATTTAAATCGGAGTTGTTGTTGTCTAAAGAAGTCACTGTGACACTGACCTAGCACAAGTGAGTAGCCGAAGGAGGTACCCGGAGTCCTGGAAGAAAACTTTATGTTCTGGTTGTTAGTGACTGCTGGAGTCCACACTTAAATGTCTTCACCACTCGTTACCTGTTCTGTTCAAATTATGCTCCGAGAAGGCAGGACAAAGGAAGGGACTAAGCATATACTGTGCTTCAGAGAGCACGATTTCTACAGGGCACAGTTTCTATTCTGAATGAAGGACTCTGTGGCAAGTGTGATGCCATACGCACTCATCATCATGGTAAACAAGCATGTTGACATTGTGCTGGAGATTGTAAGAGGATCTTCATAAGAAAGCAGGAGGCTGTATGCAGACATAATGCTGTCGTTCGCTCAGGACATATCAGGACTTGGTATGTAACACTGATCCAAACTGGCAAACACAACTGGGATCTCCTGTTCTGAATCAGAACAATTGCTATGATTTATAGCTTTGGGAATACTGAGTGAAATCACTTGAATTGCTTGGGAACTTTGTCTTTAAATATTTTCTCTTCTTTTATGAGAAGCAATGATTTGTTGGATTCAAAATGTTTTGTGAAATGGGTGGGTTTTGGCAAACTGACAAAACTCATGCAGAGTTCTGAGGAAACACATCCTGCCAGCAAGTCAGCTGCCATAAGAAAATTATTTGGTTTCTTGACAGTTTACTTGGCTTATTGTTAGGGTTCAGGGCTCCAGTACCGCTTTTCATACAGATTAGCCTTCCTCAGCACCACTACATGGGACTTCAGTCTCTAGCTTTGGGGCATCAGGGCTCCCAGGCTTCCTGGCACTCTACAAGGAACTTGCAAGCCCAGGGAACTGCTTTTCCCATACTTTGCAATTCCCAGCTCAGCGGTGGTCCCAGATTTTCTCTTTGAAATATATGAACACAATGAGTGTCATTGTAAAATCCATGTGAAGCTGACTGCTGCCTACAAATCTCCACAGCTTCACAGAGAAGTCATCTTCATAGCCTATTGACAAAACAAACAAATAAACAAAATACAGATACGTATGAAATGGAGGAGCTCCTGCTAATGCTTGTTCCAGGGTCAGCACAGAGCTCTGAAATGGAAGTGTCACTGTAAGAATGGTTTGTTCAGAGTTTACCACAATAAGAACACTGTGTCTTCATCAGAGATATCCTTATAAAAAAGTTTTGCAAGGTCTGTAGGTGGAATAAAGGGCCCATTTATAGCCCTCCATGGGAAGAAGAAGTAGGTTAAACAGCACAGGGTATGAAGTTACCTCTGGGACAAGAGGCTGCTCATTCTAGGGTTTAGATGGGACTCAAATGGTACCGTACACTCACGTCCCTTCTGGAGGTGAGCATCCCTGCAGCTCTTCTCAGGCAACGCTTACAAAGGGTCTGCCTGCACAGCAAAATCAGGCTTTGATTTTATCAGGGTCTGGCATCCCCAAACTGGCAAGTTGAGTTTGCAAGAGCAGTAAAGATGACGCCATATGAGCCTTAGAAGAAGTGATTAAGCAAAGTGTATTGCCAGTGTTTCTAAAGCATTTGTACCCTGTTATTAGCATGTGATAACACTCAGGGTGCTACGTTTTCATGGCCATTGTTCTCCCTGCCAGGCAGATTACATCAATTCAGACACCTTTGTCTTGCTGAGTAGAAATGCTCCTATTGAGAGCTTTGCCCAGATTTCAGGTACTCATTAAAAAAGGACTGAATTTGGACTCAGGCTAATTGGGGTTATCTTGGGGAGAGTACATAGGCACAAAAAGACAAGTCCATGGAAGGGATGTTCATGGTTCTTTGTCATGTCTTGTCAGCTATCAAAAGAGTCTGAGTGCCTTCAGGGATGCTAAACTACTTGTTGCCCAGTTCCTGCTGAAATCCCTTTATTTTTCTTTGTGGTTAAAGTTCTTTCTGATGAGAAGCTGATTAAAAAAAGTAAAAAAATATTCTGCAAAGTAGCCAGCCACATTTCCTACCGGGTGTTCTTTGCTCCAGCTCTTCATGCAACATTATGTCATGTACAGTGATAATCTTTTTCCAGCTGACCTATATGCAGCAGAGTATGATTAATTTGATGACAGTATTTATGGCATAATATAAAAGTTACATGTTTCTGCCAGGAATGGGGAAACACTTGGAAGCAAGTCAAATGCAGTCAGATTAAGTATCTGAATGTCCAGCTCAGTCTTGTGGTCTTAATTTGAGTAAAATTCCCTCTGTTTGGCAGGATTACAAGTCCTTAATCAGATTTCTGTAGATTGGAATTAATCTCTAACAGATTTTGTGTGTTAATGAAAAAGTTTCATTGTTTTAGGTGCACAGACAGCCTTCACGAGATCTGACATTTGCAGACAAAATCCTACTTTGTCCTACTGTACTATACGGAATGGATTGTTTTTCTCTCCTGTCTGGCTTATTGAGAAGGAGGAATGATCCAAAGTATCATTATTAAATTCAGCTAGATTGGTATAGCAGAGACTCTTTTCTAGAGGTAACTTTGACTGATTCACAGGTATTCACGTTGACAGGAATGCTTAAAATCAGAGAAATCAGAGAAATGGAAAAAAATGCTTAAGATCAGGATTTTCCAACCTGTACAGTGTGACGTGGCATGATGAACTCATAGACTTAGCTGAGTGCCTTCTTGGTGATGAAACAAATTGCTCCCTGATCAGTAAAAATAGTGAAGCTTGATATCCTCTGGATTTGTGCCTTGTGATTGCTTTTTGTCTGCTGTCTAATGTCCTAGTGGCTGGACATTCAGAAAAATAAATTCCGCTATGTAAATTCCCTGGTGTGAAGCAGAAGAAGAGCTCTTGCTGTGGCATTAATAGTCTCTCTCCTATATGCATACCTGCATATACCACGTAAACCATATAAAATACCACATAAAATTTTGAACTCAAAATTTTTGAGTCTTTTACACTATTTTACACTGCTGTCAAACACAATTGATTTGGCTAATATGTGGAAAATATATTATGAAGATCAATCAGGTAATTATCACACACATACCCAAAAAGACATATACACACTGCAAAATTGTTTACATCATGTTTACATATCAAATTATGACAGAAATGGCTCCAAGAATGCAACTATGATCATTAGTATGACTGACCTTTTGGTCAAGATAGGAGGAACTATGACAAGGATTTTCCAATTGTTAGCTAAAAACTGAGGTGAAGATATACAAAAATGCCTAATTTATATTCCTAAAAACAATTGCAATTTATTAAAAATGGTAAAGGAAGGATTGTTTTTGAAGACACTATTACAGAGCAGCATTCGTATCATTACATGAAAGCCTAACAAAGATTTATCACAATATTGTATGCAACAATCAGCATTTGCATATATTCTCTACATGATTAGGAGATACTTGTTGCAATGTCAACCTGTTGCTGATTCCTGATTTGTGTAAATGTGTGATGTTATCCATATTGTATTAATCATTTATACATCATCTGGGATGTATGAACAGCAGCAACAACAAAAAGCTATAGGCACTGTGCATACCTTAATAGTGAGAGATCATTAAACTCATAAGTTCTATTCATGTTGGTTAAATGAATGAATTGCCTATAGGTGGTTAATATCATTGTGGCCAGAGGGTCCAGAATTTATGGGAATTATGAGAATGTAATTTGGGCACATATATCACACTGGAGTCCCATTTAATAGAGAAAAATATATAAATGTCTGAAAACTGGTCCATAAATAAAATAAATTCAGCTTTAAATGTCACTGTCTTTACAATAGATCTTTTAGCAGCTCTTCTGCGGTAGCTGAATTTAAGATTGTTTAAATTAAATGTCCATGCTTTGTTAATTAAGAATAACAATATTTATCTTAATTAGCTCCGGAATGGGCTGGGAAGCTTAGATGTTACTGAATAGAACACACACAGACTCTAAGCTGAACAGAAAGGAAATGTTCCTTTAACGAAGTGAAGAAGTTCACTTCATAGCACTTTACCGTGGGGCTGAAATGCAATTGTCTACAGTGCTCCTCTGTCTACTGTGTTTAGACATTTGGCGCCTCTTTGTCTTCCATCTGCGTTCATCTCATGCAGAAGACAGTCAGGTGGTGCCCTAGGAAGGTTATTGTCTCATCCAAACATATTTACATAGGAAA
Organism: Microcambeva ribeirae; assembly: GCA_035222435.1. Classification (NCBI taxonomy): domain Eukaryota; kingdom Metazoa; phylum Chordata; class Actinopteri; order Siluriformes; family Trichomycteridae; genus Microcambeva; species Microcambeva ribeirae. The sequence continues at coordinate 12,019 of JAYECN010307734.1, read as the reverse complement.
TCCAAAATGATAGGATTATGATAGGAACATTCTGTGGCAAAAGGTCTTGCATATTAGTCCTAAAAAAGGCAGGGGAGATGTGTTTTTGTAATAATAGATGAATACTGGAGGCCCTCCTCACTGATGAAGGACTTTTTTTTTTGTCCAGTCTCTTGAAAGCTACAAGGGAAAATGTAGGGAACAAAACAGAGTAGCCAAGGACAGCCGGTGTCTCTGCAAAATGTTTGAGGATTTTAAAAGACCGGGCCACTATGGCAGAAATCGTACACCCACCAGAGATCAAAAGGACTGCAGTAGTTTAACAAGGGAACCTCCTCCAGGAGAAGCTGTAAAGTTGTTTATGGGAACAACACTCTGGTCGTATAGTTGTGTGTGTAAAAGAACTGGGACAACCATTAAGGGACATAGAATGCATGTTGGCTTTTTAAAATCCCTTTTTTCTCTACATGTTTTATTTCTGTGGTTAAAATAAACAATATTTTGATCTGAGAAAAATACTGTTTTGTCCATGGTTTTCACACAGATTCTCAAAAGAGGACATACAGTTGGTGTCTTAAATTGTCAGAACTACTGAACTCATCAATCTGGGTCTAGGACAAGGAAAGGTGTTAGATTTTATCCCTCCGAGTAATTTTCCCGGGCCTCACAGCTGGAGAGGGGGGGAGGTGAGGAAGACCTTTTGGTGTACCACTGATAGCCTGACACACTGGTGGCGAGTGTCGCCAATAATTTGTGTCCTGAGCATCGCCAATAATTTATATGTTCTCACTGTCCATTTTTCTGAGCTGAAAGTGCTTCAGCCTGTGCACTACCAGTGATTTTTTCACTGAAAATAAAGGCTATTGACATGCACTCAAAAGGTATGAGATGCCTTTTCTTTCTTTTCTTCCTCCCTTTCTCTCCTTTCTGGCTGACCTCTTGGTATGTTTCAGAATTCTTGATATTGCAGGGCTTATTTTTCCTGTCTTAACAAAAGAAATAAGAACAATTTTATCTGACCGAGCAAGCCTTAGAAGCTGTGTCTCTCTCCTTATGGTTTGTTGACCCACTAGACTATGCAGACATAAAAAACACTGACTTTTTCTAGCTTAGACAGGGCTTCATCTATAAGGCTATGTCAACCTTCAGCTTATGACCGACTGTTTAGAGCACTCAGATGAGGGGTTACAATTACAGATGAAACATCCTTTGACCAAGGAAAGAACTGAGTCCACATTTTAGGCAAATGCCTTCCCGGGAAATGGTATGTGGCTGTGCACACTCCCGTGAACCGTAAACAAACACACACTGCCTTCCTCTTGGCTTGCTCAACAAGGTTTCCGCTCACTTGCTAGCTGTTCTAGACTGTCTTCACCTCTGAACCACACCAGAAGCTGATGTTCCCAGCTCATGGTTGTGAATTATGCTGAATGACCAATGCCTAGATCCATCCCACCTAATTTTCATTCTTTAGCAGTGCCATTTACATTAAGAAACTAAAGTCAGTATAGTTCAGTGGGGATAGGCAGGCAGCTTCTGCACAGCTCAGAGCTGAGCCATTCTCTGGAGGTGTTTTGCCTCTCCGTTGATGGCAGGGAGAGCTGGAGGTAAGCTAAGCAGCCTTCTAATCTCGGTGCCCAAAGTTGTGCAGGACAAACCTTCAGAAGAGGCTTTAAAAATTTTGGAGTTTGCCATGCTCCATATTGCAATCCTTAAACCTTATTTTGCCCTCAGGGCTGTTCATTTCAATGCTAAACTTCTGTGTTTCTATTGAATCTGCATTAATATCAAAGGAGTATTCAAATGCCTAAATGTGAGCAATTAGTGAAATGTGAGATGTCCCATTGTGTGTGCACATTATCCAAATGAAGATGGCACACCCAACATAGACCTGTAGATGTCTTTTCTCCCTGGAGAAGTGGCTGCAGGCAAAGGAAAATACCCAGTGACACCTATAATTGTATTAGATACTTCCATTCTAACAATGGAATTCAGCTCCAACTGGTATGAAGTTCATGTTCAAGAAGGCAGGAGAGTTGGTTATCTTACAGCCTAGAGAGTCCAATTTTGCTCCCCTGAAAGTCATAGCTCATGTGTTATCACTGATGCAGGATAACAAGCTCAAGAGAATTATATCTCACTGGGGACTTCCAGCCTCTGTTCGCGCATGTCAGGGTATGTTAATGCATCTCTATAGACTAAAATGTATGTTTAAACAGATCCAAGTCCTTTAAAGCTGCTGTATTAAAATATACATATATATTAATGGTTTCCCCAAACTCCCTTTGCAATTCCACGGGTCATCAAAATATTTCCCTAGAACAGAAAATACTCTTTGTATTTGTAAAGTACATCTTGCTAGAAACACTGCCTCATCAAACTCTCCTGCAGCAGTGCTCTTCCCTCCTCTTCCTTTGAGCAATGCTTCGCTGTCATATGTAAAACAGATGGTGTGAATTAAGATAATCTACAAAAAGATCTTTACGGAGTAAAGCAATAGCTCTACATTTGTAGCTACACATAACTGAGGCAGATAGAAAGACCAATGGACTAGCAACAAGAAGGGCAGCCAAAGTGAATTACCAAGCATTTAACATTGCCTATACTTTCCTTGTAATAACTGTAGTTCAGACACGTTATGATCAATCCTTTGGAACTCCGTACAGACATATACGGAGGCAAAACAAGCAATATATCACAGAATCACAGTATGGTTGGGTTTGGAGGGACCTCAGGATATCATCTAGTCCAAACCCCCTGCTCAAGCAGATTAAATAGATTAAATGAAAGCCATGCCAAATGGAGAGAAGATGGATCAAACATTGTAGACAAAATCAGACCAGTGATACATATGCAGGCAAAATAAAGGCCTAACTCAGTAGTTAAACGATCTACTGATTTCTCTGTTACTCTGGCTCTATAAGCACACCTTCCTAGTGTAGCTGCAAAGTTTTAACAGTTGCCCAGGAACATAAGCCAACTCCTTTTAACTAAAATTTCTGCTTTTCCAGTCTGATCCATGCCATGGACACAAAAGCACCTGAGCAGCCCCACACGCAGCCTGCTTGAGACTGCAGGGATTTCTTGGCGCAGCTTCCGTGTCACATAAACACTGTTGTGCTGCTTCCAAGCAGGCCTTGACCCTATGCAGGATCTGAATATACATGCAGTTTGGCACCCACACCCATTCGTTAAAATGTGCTGTTTCAGTGGATATTTTTCCAGTCTTGTGTTAACCTAGAAAGTGGGGAGCTGACTGTACTGGCAAAGACGCTTTTACTCTGATATACCAGTGCTTATACCAGTGCTTTTGCTGGTATTTTTCTGTCTTAAAAGAAATTACAACTTTAATTTCCTATGCCAGTAGAAGTGCAGAGCTAATCAAATAAGGAGAGAAATATTTTAAATGATGCTTAAATTAGTCACTGTAAATATACAGGTGAAACTAGCTAATTTTCTCCATAGACAACTTTCATGCTTGCACTATGAGCTAAAGATTGGCAGACGATTTAGAAGATGACAGAAGGAGGATGTGTTTTCTGTTCCTGACATTTTTGCACTCTCCAATGACTGCACTACAGTCAACATTTTTTTAATATTTTTTTTTCTTTACAGATTGTGTTTGTGAATTTGGTGGGTTAGATTCAGTCCACTAAAGGGGCTAATATATGCTAGTTATCCGTTTTGACTTACAGACTTTAACTCTGCACAAAATGAAATAATGCAGCCTTATTTCCTTTGTCTCTCTGTTCTGTCAGACTGTTTATAGTCAAGAAAAGCACGTGCATCTAAAATAGTTAAAAAATGCAATGACTGGGTTTGCGATATTTGCCATGGCAGTAAACGTGTATGAGAATGATGTATGTGGTGCAGGAAAGCAGTATTGTGATCAGCTCACCATACCTCTTTTAAAAAGTTTATCTCTATATGCTGGAGATTGCTTGATGCAAAATAATTTTATAGAAACCTAAGCAGACAGCCACAGCTGCAATTCACAACTGCCAGAGATTGCTGTAACTTGCAATTTTTCCAGCAATCCTGCTAAGAAAGAACTGAAAAGTTTACTACAAACAGCTGAGGCAAGCTCCAGAACTGAAATAAACTGGCTGTTGTTTACAGTGGTTACCCATAAAAGTATGGGGTATTGGATTCTGAGTCATTTTTGAAGTCAAGTTGCTTATCACTCTGAAGAGGCATGTTATAAATCCTTCTATCAAAATTCATTACTGGAATTAATTTTGGCTTATTCCATTGCCTACAAGTTCCTACAAGATTTGAAATCTTTTGCCTTCCTAATGTATATCCTGGTTCCCAAACGACCATATTTTATGAATTACCTCATAGGTTTTAAGAAAGAAGTAATTTTGAAGCATCACTTTGACTAAATATTTGAGCCATTTTTGACTACAAGTTAAGCATTTAATTTGAATGATAAAATATGCACTCATCAAATTGAGGTATCTTTTTAACATTACTATTTATTGCTCTTGTCCTACGGTTGGTAAAGGAATGAGATCAGGGAACTGAAGAGGACTGATGCATTAGGGTTTGGGAGGGAAAGTCTGTATGGTGAGTCCTATACTGAGGAAGGCTCATCTCTAAAAACAAATATTAAAGCAAAGATCCCATTGGCTGCGTGAGATGAAGGGTCTTGACTCTTTTGCAGTGGGATTTTTGTACAGTGTTGACTCAGGATTTAACAGCTGAAGAGTATGAGCAATGACAGAGATTGAAACTTGCTAAACACATTTTTAACAGTTAATTAAATGCTTTAATATGGGCTTATACCTAGTGAGAGCACAATCAGGCCCCAGTATATTTTCCCCATTAATTTAATTTAACCTTTGAAAAAGTTTCTCTCTTGATCTTCTTATCTCTCTCTCTCTTTTTTTTTTTTTTTTTCCTCCAGACAGTTCTGTAATAAACAAGGAGACTATTTGATAAAGGAACATGAGTAAACTGTAAATTGTTCTGGTAACAGCTTGAGATTGTGTTTGTTTTTCTTGTTTGATTTTGCCTTTCATGAGAGACATCGCCTACGGTCAGGAATCAACATCTCCATGAACAAGTGGGCACAAGAAATCAGACAGAGGAAAAATGCTCAAATGCTTTGCTGGATACTGCACTGGCTTGTCCAACCTGACTACAAAGTAAAATCTCCTGCTCAGTCCATTTCTTATTTTACAGCTGCTCTGTAGTTAATAGCAGCCCATGAACTGAAAAGATAGATGGGACACTTGTCAAATTAAAAGTGCTTATTGACTTTTCTCTCTCTCTTTTTTTTTTTTTTTTTTTTTTTTGTGTGTGTGTGTGTTGCAAGGAGGGAAGAAAAAGAAAAAAATAAAAAAAATAAATAAAAAAGCAGGCAATAAAATATGGTTAGTCCAGAAAACTACACTGTCATTATTTAATTCACAACAGTTTAAATCAGGAATCTGTCTAAACATTTTCAGCTCATTTCCAAACCTGGGAGCCAACAAAGCCCTTGAATGCTAAGGACGGTTGCGCGGGCAGGACTTGGTGCTAGTTGGTCTGCTCTGGGGACGCCAGGTCAACCCAGCAGCATGGCATGACTGGTGGGTGCTGCTGTCCCTGGCTCTAGGAGTCGTCGGTGCTTTTGGTCCTCTCCTGCCTTTGTGGCCCTATGATGCCAGAGCCATGCAGCTCATGGATCACTGTGCCCTTGCACCAGGCCAGCATGTGGTACCTGTAGAACTGAGCTATCTGTCCTGCTCTGGAAAACTATGTCATTATATATGTTGCCCCAAATCTTCTGCCCCTCTCCCCATTAAGTACTTCTCTCCTAAGTTTTAGGAGAGAAAAGTAGTGAAACTTAGGTTAGACTAGTAGTGAAATTTAGGTTGCTAGGATGGCCTTTGATTTTGAAGATCTATGGAGAACTCATGGAAATCTTGGAGGGATGATGCTGCGTAGGAAATCATGGTGTGCTTCACTGCTCACTGGTGATTAAAGGGATGGGATTTGGTGGGATTAGTGCTCCCAGGCAGGCACAAGATTGGGCTGTGTAGGTTTTATTCATCAGAGACAATTCGGTCGACTCCAGCAGTATTAGGCTGGCAGCGAGTTTAGGCCTTGAACTTAAAATAGCCCAGACCTCACTGAGCGAGTCTTGTTTTATCTGAGTGGGTTTGTGTATTTCTGCAATAAATCAAGGACCTGCATAGTATTCCCTCGTACAGCACTGAAGAAGTTCATATAAATGAAAACATAAACCTGTGTAGGGCTGGTCAGAATGCATTGGTGGAATATTTCTTAACAGTGAAATAAGAGTTTGTGGAAACTACAGGAAGTGCTCATGTTTGTGGATGAGTGAGAAAATGAGCAAAAGTGAATAAGAGAACAAGCAGCCACCTCGTAAGTAGACCAGGAGACACAAGGAGACCTCAATTTTGGCTTCTGTCTGTCTAGATGGGCTGCAGATGGTGAGCCTCAGCATCCATCCTTCCTACAGGAGAATTTGCTCCGCTTTTTTTTGTAAATGTTTGTACTAGGTGAGGAGACTTTTGCTTTAAGAAGGAGTTAGATCACCCCTGTAGGCTGAGGAGACACAGATTAATGCTCTTCCAACAGCATTGTCAGCTATCTGGGGGAATGTGTCTTAGCTCTTGCGCTTTCCAGGTCTCAATTTCTTTCTAATGTAGAATGAAAATGATTTAAAAATAATTTTAAAATCAAATAAGCATTCATGTTTCCATCATGTCCTTCCACCAAGGATATTTTAAGATTTCTGGATCTTGGCTATATATGTTATTCTAATAATGACAGGGACCACAGTCTAATAGAGTGTCTGCATTGGCTCAGGCAGATCCTGTCAAATTTGTGCTTCCTGCTCCCTAGGGCTTCTCCGTCCCAGCCAAGGATCCCAGCCTATCCATCCCAGCACTGCAGAACAAAGCCTTCTCTGCCGACAGGAGGGCTTTGCTGAGCAGCTGTAGGTAATAGCGAATGAGAGCAAGGAAAGAAACAAGACCTCCTGTTTTCTCCCTTCTACAACAAGGTGAAGACAAACACTTCAATTTAGACGTTGTAAGAAAGGCAGTTTTGATACCTTAGCACAGAAAATGTCTACAGGAACAGGGCCATAATCTGCGCAAATGTAATGCCTAACAGTTTCACAGCCTCCAGCAGTTTCAGACACATTGGCCTTAAAGAAAAGTACGTGCTGAAAAACATATTCCAGAAAACCAAAAAGAAGGATCACAAGTTAAATTAATCAGGAGAAGAGGTATTTTTACCATCCTTACTTATTTACAGAGCATGTCCCCAAACTTTTAGCCTTTCTTTACAGATCTTAATTCTTCATAGTAGATCCTTCACATCAGAACCTGAAATAGCTTTGGAAACAGGATTTACCAAACTAGACTTTTAAACTATTTCTGCCTCAGCTTAAAAAATTAAGTTGAACGAAAAGATTGAGTTATTCATGCAAATAAGCTCACAGGCACCAACACAGGTGGGAAGTGAGGAGAAAATCGAAGTGTGAGAAAAGGCCTCACTCCTCTTCAGCTATTGAGACACCGGGCCCAACCCTGCAAGGCCTAGGGTTAGAAATCATAAGGCTGAAGATTTCCTTTCTATATAGCTTTTTCTGGGCTGGGGGTTCATCTGTTCTTGCTTGTCAAATTAAGGATGTGATTCTTGGCAGGCGATATCCTGAAGTTAAGGCAAACAGCAAGTTAGGCAAAACTAGTATCTTCTAGGTAAAACCAATAAACTGTCATGCAAGCTGTCATAGGGAGGCACTTGTTGTTCAAGCTGCATTAGACATATAGAACCAGACAAATACTCATGGGAAGAATAATCTTACAAAATGTAAAATTTACTATACCTGGGTGGCCTGAATATGCTTATTTATTTATTTGTCTGTTAATGGTCTTGCTGGTTACAGTATTAACTTCTTAATTAATGAAAACGTGTGCTTTGGCTGCCCCATCACAGTGATAATTTTTATTTGAATCTGTGAGATAGGAAGCCACCTACCTCCATGGGCAACTTGAGGAATCAGCAGTGATAGATAATCTTGCAGGCAGGATTTTTAATGCAGCATGGCAGAACAGGCCCTGGTTTTGCTGCCACTGGTGCAGCTCTGAGAAAAACAGCAGAGGTACGAGGGTGGATGCCTCAAAAAAAATCTCCTTCTCATAACTTGCACCAGCCTGTATTCTGCTTCCTTTTCTTCCCAGCAGTTAAAATCCCTCATTGACATTAAATACTTGCTTAAGATTATTATCCATTTTGATCATAAAATGTATCTTCCTTTTCTGGTGGTTTTTAAAACTTCCACCATGAAATTACCCACATTCTTTTCCACTTTTCTCAGCTACCCAGCTGGCCTGACTTCCTTCAGACTCTTATTTCTGGGCAAATGTTTGCATCCGAGAAGACAGTGCCTTCTTCCTTTTTCTTCTGTCTGTTTTTCAAAGTCAAGTGGCAGACAGGTTCTCCTGGAGATAAACCTTTAAATTTTGTTTGTCTTGACGAGGGATGCCAGAATTCCAGAATAGGGGAGTGGTACACAGCTTTTTTTCTTTTTTTTTTTTTCCCTCTGGCACCAGAGCTTGATGCCCACTTGCTGTCAGGATGCAATATCTGTTGTTGTATTCAGGTGGTAAAAAGAGCGACAGGAAGATGTCCCTGAGGAGGAAAAGCCTGAATCCTGCGTTTTCCGTTGCTTGTCCTTTTGCCCCCTGCAAATCTCTTTCCTCTTTAGAATCTTTGCCACAGACGCTCTCTGTATGCATTTGGCTGATTAAATGGTAGGACTTCTCAATACAGAAAAAAAAAAAAAAAAAAAAAAGATAATGGAGACAGAATATGACATAATTCTATAAAATCAGGATGATGCAGGGCAAGTAAACATGAAATGGTAATTAGAATCTTTCAGAACATAAAATACTAGGAGGAAAAAATTGTCAGGAATCACAGTTTCAGGTAGAGAAAAAGGAAAACTTCCAAAAGGAACTGACATATTCATGGAGGAGGGGTGCATTGTGACTTTTTAATACTATATTCTGGATGTAATTTCCATCTCAGGAAGTGTCTACGCTGTTGATTTTTGAAGGCTGGAAAGGAGAAAAAGGACTTTCTATATGACCTATTTTTCATTCTTTTGTTTCAGTATCTGCTAATAATCACTGTCAGAGACAGGATGCTTGGCTAGACAGGCCTTTGATTTGACTGGCTATGGCACATCTTATGTTTTTTAATGAATATTGGAGCAGCTTTGCTCAGAACTTGCAGTCACAGTGTTTCCTCTCCTCTATGTGTTGCACTCACCTCTGTTACGATAATAAATGAGAAGGACACATTTGAGATAAGATTCGTGACAGCAGCAGCCTGCATAGCATAAAAAACACGGTGAAATGTTGATTTGGCTGCTTAAATGCTGCAACAACTTTCTGCTTGCTGATCAAGACTCCAAATTTTAACACAGGTGTATTTTAAGAAGTAGATGGGACATAATATTTTTTCCCACTTATTAATTAATTTCTTTAATTACCAGAACATCTCAGAGCATTACACAGGGAGCAGGTCCTCTAAGTGCCAAAAGCTGTTTAGATGCAAAATGAAAAAGCAGCCCATGCTTCAAAAAACCTGCAGCAAGCAAGACAGAAGATTTCGGATGCTGGGGTTTCTAGTGCTAAACTCAGAATTTCAGCTGCAGATGAGGAAATTAAAATCCACCTGGAATCAAAATATCAATGAAAGTTGGCTTCAGTTGCTGGCAAGACATGATAGGACTTAGTAGGAAGGTTTTCACATGTGTTATGTCCTATGAATAGGGTCCACATGTCTAATCCAAAGACACTGGTATGGAGAGGGCCTGCAGTTCGGAATGACTCTCTATAGCTCAGCCTACTGAATCCAGCAGCTCTCCATTCTGCCTGAAAAGATGTTACCATTTCAGTTCATAAGTTGAAATTGAAGCCACTGCCTCATAGTAAGGCAGTAAAAAGCTCTTCTGGCATGTCCTTTTCAAACCTTGTTCTGAAAAGTAGGGAATGAGGAATGCAAATGAAAATGGGGCAAAAACAAAGAAAAGAGTCCCCAGAATTTTGGGAAATAAGGCCCTAGTTTTCTGGCACTAGCATGACAAGACAAGTGGGAAATGTCAGGGCAGATCAGCAGAATGAGTGCAGACGTTGCTCAGCATTTTCAGCAAGTCCTGGGCTCTCTGTCTCGCTGGCTTTTGTTTTGTTTTGTTTATTGGCTCTTTCCACTACCTCAGGATTCTGCTGGAAGGGAAAGAAATGTAAGAGCCAATCCTGAAAAGTGCTGAGCTCTCTAGGTCTGGCCTAATTTGAGTGGAAGCTTATGATATTTTGCATCCTGCACAAGGTCCTTGCAGACCGGCTGAATTAGTCCTGCTAACAGGTGTGAGGCTGCAAGGTATTGATTCATAGATTCAACGGTCTTAAGTCTCATAAAGTAGCAGCATTTGGCAGATTGTATTATTAATGATGCTAAGTTTGCCAACAACGTAAAATAATAACACTTGTGAGTTGAAAAAAATTTAAATCATATGAAGATTTTCCTGCATTCCTTCCAAAAAGCTCTTGTAAGAGGCTGATTCATCCAATATCACTTCTGTCCCAAGAGCAAGGGAAGATAACTTTCCCAGTCTTTCACTGTGGGAAAGAGAGTCAAAATCAGCACAGATTTACTCCACTTAGTAGAAAGATAGTGTCTTTTTTTGTGTGTGTGAAAGAGTTTCTCCAAGATGTGTTTGTTGTTGCTTTCTAAAGAAGTAACTGTTCTTGCATGGTAAGGTTGCTCCTATGGTAGAAATCCAGTTAATCAGATAGATTTGAAAAAAACAGAAATGAACTATTTTCCCTGCTGCCTCCCAGCCATGTGGCTGGCGTGACAGTCCCTGTGGATTTATGTGTGAAATCCAAGCCCTGGCACGGCACTCTTTATTTAAGGAGTTGCAAATACACACAGAGCAAGCGTTCTGCAGTTCCCCCCGAGCATTACAGCAGGATCTCAAAGCATTTACAAATGGTTCTTTAACTCTTACAGCCACCCTCACAATGTTTTCTCCTTCATCCCCCATGTCATGAAGAGCTAGCTAATACTCGGAACCTTCCAAGACCTTTTTGTCGTTAGGAGGAAGCACTGGGGCCATGAGCTAGATGCCACCTTTGCAGTCATTTTATTCACTCCCAACAAATGGACCCTCTTTTCCATAACAGTACCAGCAAGTGTCAATAGGTTTGCCTATCTGATTTGCCAGGGTAGCCCTCCAGCTGCCTCTCATGGTTCTATAATATATATCCCTGCAAACCCATACATCCCCACACCCTTGCTGTTTGCCTGAGGAGAAGCCCAGTTTTGGTCCAGCTTTGCCATGTTGATATAATTAATATCAAAACTGCCGAACATTGCACAAACATGCAGGGGGAAAAAAAGGCATTCCACTGCAAAGAGTTCTTTTTGCTGATTAGTAATGAAAAACTGTATTTGGGTGGAGCAAATGGAGAGGAGTAGAGGTCCAAGTCAAAAGTGCAGATTTCAGATCGATAGTGTGATCAGTGTCCATTTGCTGAATGCACTCATCCCCTTAAAATCGAAATAGAGAGTACAAGAAGGCCCCAGTGGTGCCCTGGATGTTGTCTACAAGTTCAGCAGGCCCACAGCTGCTAGCGAATGTGATCCCAGCAGTAGAAACCACAAGCCGTGTTTTCTTGGTCTCCCCCAGCTCCTCTTCCAACCTTTTTCTCACTCCAGCTTGCATACCAATTTTCATGATTATGAGTTCCCTTTTCTTCAAAAGATCCACCATTCCAGTGACAGCACCCCAGTGCCACATCACAGTTCTTCTTATACAAACATATCAGTGCTATTTAGTTCTCAGATATACTTTTGTCATTCTTTGTGCTTCATCTTTGCCTCCCCTTTTGTCCCCCCTTCCTTCCCCTTCCCCTTCCCCTTCCCCTTCCCCTTCTCCTTCTCCTTCTCCTTCTCCTTCTCCTTCTCCTTCTCCTTCTCCTTCTCCTTCTCCTTCTCCTTCTCCTTC
>JAYECN010307733.1:0-76292 GCA_035222435.1 Microcambeva ribeirae | reverse complement strand
TTTATGGTGTAGTTTCATGTATGTGAGGCAAAAAATAAGGGAAAAAGAAAACAAACCAAAAAAAAAAAAAAAAAAAACAAACAAACCCTGTTATTGGTGATTTAGTTTATATATGAGGAGTGACAGATGATCTTTGGTTATTTATACCATATTTTTGATTAATTTTAACTGTTAACTTTAGTGTAGTTTCTCTTCCATAATTTGGGTTAAAGTAAGTTAACAATTCCAATGAAATTAACAGTCTAAATTTAATCAAAAAAATATTTCTACACATGCATTGCAGTATATATGTTCATTAAACTGGTAATAGCAAATACCAATATAAAGTCAGCAACAACCAACAAGTTAGCAACAACCTTTTTGTTTTTATTTCAGGTTGCATCTGCTTACTTTAGAGACTTCCATTTGCTCTTAATTGGAGTGATTTGTTTGGCAGCATCAATTGAAAAATGGAAGTTACACAAAAGAGTGGCTTTAAGAATGGTGATGCTGGTGGGTGTAAACCCTGCATGGTACGTGCTAAGCAATGTCTTGAAGGACAATAATACCTCTGGAAAGCTAGGTATACAAGAAATAATTGCCTCCTTTTTATTCTGTAGTAATCAAGCCTTTCTTTGCTACTGAAAAAAAAAAAAAAAAAGTATGTATGTGAAAAGGTTTGACTGATTGGTAGGTGATACTTTGTTGTTTTGCTGAAATCCTGACTATAAGACTGAAAGCTGCCTGCAAGGATTCTGTTCATAATAAACGTCGTTCTGAACAGAGAAGGTTACAAAACTGTGAGTGTAAGGTTTCTATTTCTTAGTCAGTTAAATAACCAATGTCTACAGCTGAAAATCCTTACCATGGTTATTATTAGTCTGTATTCCTGCACTGTTTGCAAAATGCTGGACATGTACTAAGTATAGAACAAGAATTCACAATATAAAGTAAGAAAAAGAAACAGTCAGAAAATTCAAAATATGGTAGGGAAGGACATTTTTTTTTTTTTTTTTTCTAAATGGGAAGAGAGAAAATATCAAATGAATAGGAACTTCTCCTGCTGAATGAAGTGTTGAAAAAATAAAATCACACACTCTTTACTGACTCTGTATCAGTATGTACCTTATGTAGTGAAAACACTTTTCTTTGCTTCCTTAGAAAGTTTAGAGGAGAGCAGCTTCATCAGTCAGTGCATCAGTAAGGTTGCAGACAAGATCTGGGTATGCCTGGCTTCCTAGAATACAAGACTCTTATGAGCTCTTCAGAAGCAAAAAGTCATGGGAACTAAAAAATCAGAAAAATAAAAGCCCTAGGCCTAAATAATAAGAGGCATCTTGGATGATCTAACTAAAGACACCTTCTGGAAATACTGAATTATTTCTGTTTCTCAGTGCTTCATCAGGCCTAATTTTAAATATATCATATACATTTTGTGTTTTTCCTCCCCACACCTCTTTCAATAGCTTTTATTCTTCATTCTTGACAAAAAGTTCTTATATTCAACTGTGTTCTGTTACTTTTAGCTGTATTTGTGAGCCATGCAGCTTTAGTTATTTCAGCTTTTCTTTCTCGTGAGAACATAAGCGAATGGTGCTAAGCTGGGCAGCTTGCGGCGGAGACAGAGATGCAGAAGATTGCAGCCAGCTGCTGAAGATGTGTAAAGCAATCCCACGGACGATTCTAAAACCCAGAGGAGGCAGTATCCCTCCTATCTCAGCTCTGACACATTTTTTGATTATGATAAGAGGCTGATAAGACTGTGATAAGATGATCTGTGAAGGAGAGGATCCTCCCACCTCGCAGCATCTGCTGCTCATTATCTGCAGGCCGGCTGCAAACTGACGCAAAGTGTTTGTGCGTGGCTCCCTGATAGTGGGGATCCACAGCCAGCCTTTGCATGTTGGAACCACCTCCATCCCAAGACAGAGATTTTATCATAAGATTTCTGAAGGAGAGGAGTATCCAAAGTGGTGGAGATACAAAAATCTCCAATCATTTGGTCTACATGGTCTGATCTGAGGTTTGCAGGGATTTCATAGCAAGGGAAGAGGAATATGCCTATGCAACCCACAAAGCCTAGAATGAGTAATAAAGGTTTTATTGTGCATGTTATAGCAAAGAGTGGTCTTACAGTTGACTGTAAATAAAGTTATCCTGCAAGATTCCATTCAGATTTTTTTTTTTTTTTAAATAACACTGCAGGGAAAATAATCCAGGCTAAACAGGTTAAGTTCACTCATTAGAGGACACTGCAGTATTCTAAATGATCCATTGAATATCAATCTATCAAATGCTGGAAACATATGATAAATAATTTTGAAATAGATGTTAACAAATGTCTTCATTTGCTTTATTGGCTTTATTATACTAAAATAATACTTATCTACAATGTAGATATTTATATTCAGTGTACCTTGCCTGACCAGTCTTTTCTACACTGAAATTTCTTCCAAAAACCCAATTCATCCTCAATTCCCAGTTGAGTAGGTCATCCAAATCTGAGTCAAGTTTTTTTATGATTTTATTGATGACCGTGTGCTTAATCAGGTGTACCATTTGCAGATTTGCAGCTCATTTCATCATTATGCAATTAGAAATAGACAAAGAAAAGACAGGCCATTGAGGTGCTGAACTTTTATGTGCTTATTGTGAAAAAAATAGTGATAGTGAAAGTCAGCTAGCGGCTCCTCAAGTACAATACTTTTATACAAAAATATTGTCTTGATATGCTGACTAATCCTTACAGCTTGTACAAGTATTACATCTAGAAGTTAGCCAAAGAGCTTTGAAAATTGCCCAAAAGATTTCTCAGAAAGTGAAATGTACTATGGTCTCTTCCCTCACTGCTGTGTTCTCTCTCTGCAGTGATGCATGCGAGGTGTTTAATGACACTGTCAACACTTCATGACAAGAAATCAATAAAAATATACTCATCTGAAAAATATTCTCATTTACAACTCCAATATATGCATTACAAATGATAATCCATTCTATAGTCTTAATGTAATCTGCCTACCTTTACCTGTTGTTACATAGAAAATTTGCCTTTTTAGTGTAAAACTAGAGTGACTCCAGTAAAGTTGATGCAATTCAACAATATTTTGTTGAACAATATTGATGTAATATTTTGTAATAAACTTAGCATAAGTTGTGTCAACACCATTCTGAGTCTTTGTAATGGCCTTCACTTTCTTGTTTAATAGGAAATATGAAATTCACTGAAGCACAAATAACCTCCAATTCTGACTTGGGGCACTGGTTAAGAGCTAAGTTAAGTGCCACCTATTGAATTGCTAATATTTCTTCCTACAACACCTTCACTGTTATCCAAAGGACTGACAGCCAAAGTAATAAGTCCAGAGTTTGGGGCTATCTTGCACAGTATAGCAAGATTAATAGTATTAGGCAATATAGCTATTTTAACTTTTCTTTGAACTTGTGGCATGCATGGTGATATTTCTCCAGTTGAAGATTATTCGAAGACTGTAAATAAGCATTATTACTTCTGTTGCAATTTATAATAATGTAATTGACCCTTAAAACTCTAAAAGATAATAATTTCTGTGTCATTGATCAAGATCATTTTAATTCACAAACTTCCCCCAAGGTCAATCACAAGCACTAAACATTTAGTGTTTTGTTCATTATATCTTTCTGCTGAAAAAAAAAATCCATTTGGAATAAATGTGAGGTGATACTGTAAGAATAACGGGCTCTCTTTTTCTCATTGTAGGCTTACTTTGGGTTTCATGGTTAGCTGTAGCTTCCTGTCTATGTGGCTCAGCAACACCTCTGCTGCTGCTATGGTGATGCCAATTGTAGAGGCGGTAGCTCGGCAGATCATCACGGCTGAATCAGAAGTAGATGCACTGGAGATGTCTTATTCCAATGGCTCCACCAACCCGGGACTGGAGCTCGATGGTAGGCATATGTTGCATTTCACACATCCCCCCATTCCGCAGCAAGGTAAGGACCAACGAAATGAGGTTGGCTGGAAGTGCCTCCACCATCGCGTATTTCATGGTGAGATCTCTCTTGGAAAACTGAACCGGTTCAGGATATGGCAGTTTTATGAGAGCAAGGAAGAGGCTGACTTGTTCAGCCCAATAAAATTAAGCTGAAAGGAAATAAGACTGCAGGCTATAAATACACCAGAGGTTAAACATTAGTGAAGGAGCTCTTTAAACTTTGTGGTTATGTTGGAAGAACAAATGAATCTAAAAAGGACTCTACACAGTTGGACTCTAAATTAGGAAAGGGTGCCTAATCAGAAAAAGACTGAGATTGTGGGGCAACAGGAATAGTGGACAAGTAGGGCACAATGTAGCTGTTTTTAAGACTGACTATTAAAAAATCTATTAGTGAGATGATAGGAAGCAATTGAATGGATTAGGACATACTTATGGAAAAGTTTCTGTCTTGCACCCCTAAATTCTTAACTGTTGTTCAACTGATGTGTTCCAGAAAACATTATGGAATGTGGAACCAGTGAATGGAAAGAGAAAACAAAAGAAGCCAATGGGTAACAATTATTCATTCCTTAACATCTGTTTGAAGAATTCATCTACATGAAATACCTCTTAATAAATGTCTTTATTTTTTCAGATATGACAAAGGTATGGGTAATACTGTGTGCACAATAGAAAATGAAAAAGAAAAAGAAAATGAGAAGGTAATTGTCATTTTTTAATGCATCTAACATGTATTTTACTTTTAACATAACTCTCCACCTATTATAGTGCTGCTAGCGATGAAGGTAGGTCACTGTAAGATATTTATGTCTATTATATGTTTGAATACAAGAAGTTTGCTTATTTCATTATTTCATTAGTGCATTTGTGCTTCAAATTTATTTCATGCAAATTAAACCTACCTCACCTGAAGGCAAACAGTGCATATCAGCTTTTCCCAGAATTTGAAATACCTATAGACTGAATTTCTCAGGATTTTCTCAATGTTATTCTCAAGCAAAAATGTCAGAGTAGGGAGGGAGTGGGAGAAAGGGAGTTCCTGTGTAAAGACTGAGAAAATTTAGGCAAAGGACTCCAGGATTTGGCTCTCCTTTCTTTAGCTTCACAAGATTAATTGTAATAGCAAACCAAAACATACTGCAGATGGTAATATTGTTAGAAAATTGTTTGACTGTGAAATTTTGAGACATTCCTGAATTTTGTGCTTGGCAATTAGCCCTTATTACATGTTAATCAGTGTATATTCTTACTGAGCAGAACCTACCACCGGCTGAAACAGGCAGAAAAAGCAGAGAGGACAAATACAATGGGATTTTCAAAGTGATGTGCTTATGTATTGCTTATTCTGCTACCATTGGCGGGTGGACCACACTCACAGGAACATCGACTAATTTGATTTTTGCTGAGCAATTCAATACGTAAGAGACTATATTAAATTATTTATATCCTCTTTTATCCCGAATTTTGAATGTTCTTTCTTGTGCTGTCACGCGGTTCCTCTGAAATGCATGAGGAACTTTACCTGTTGATTTGACAGTATTTGATTCTATTATTTGTTTGTTGTTGTTGTTGAAGACATACAATGAAATTGTATGGTTGTATTTGACTTACAGTGGGAAAGGTTAGACATGATTTTTCAAAATATGTAAAATGGTCATTTATTTCTGGCATACTTTAGTTAGGTAGCAGTACTTTACTCTTTGAATAACTACATAGTAAAAGTTGAGCCTACCTGAAGAGGAAGACATTACTTATCAAGAACATGAAAAATGCTATCTGGCTTTACAGGAGTATTGCTCATTTCTAAGTACAGCAGGAGCTAAATTCTGGTTTCCCTTTAGTTCCAATGTGGCTTTAATAGCATTAGTTAATCTTCTAGATGCTACCTGACAACTCCTTAAGCAATATTGATGATCAGATTTATTTGTGTTGGAATATTTCTAAAGGGCTAATATGATTTGTAAGTGTGAAGAATATTATGTCTGACTGCCACCTGCATTTTGTAAAAACTGGCAGCACTGAAAGTTGAGCCCTTACCGTAAGAAATCCATCATAATTTAGATTTTAAAACAGCAGTCAGAACATCAGGTATAGTTCTAACTAAAGTATCTTTCTCCCATAAAATTTCATATCATTCTTTCTTTGGGGTCACCACCCACTTTCCCAAATACAGTTTTGGGGAGAAGAGTGAGATGGACTGGTTCATTCTAGGAAGCCTAATTAGAGAACTGGGGGGATTAGTCTCAGCATAACTGAGAAGAACTTTGTGGTTGCTTTAAATTGTGCTAACTCACACTTAAAGCTACTCTGAGTTCCTATCAGTCTCAGAATCAGAAAGGTGGCAAGACAGATTATAAGACATTTTTTTTCCACACCTGCCCAATCCACTAAAATCACTAATTTTAATGCTTTTTTTTTACAATATTTATAACAATTCTAATATAATATTTTCAAATTCTAAGGTATATAAATGGATACTTGAATTTTATCTACATTACTTGACAGTCTCAAAATGTCTGTTTCATTTCTAACAACCATTTTGTAGAGTTTAGCAATATTAATGGAAATTTAAAAAAAAAAAAAAAAAGAGAAAAATCTGCCAGAAAGGAAGAGGAAAATATTTTTTGGTCTATCATAAACTTCTTTAGCAGGCAGACAGGTCCACCTAGCAAAGAGTGTCTCTACTAGCACATGTACTTTCAGTACACTATGTTTGATGCATTGTCAAAATGCAAAATTGGGGTCCATTAATCAAAGAAAAAGCAAATCACTTCAGACCTATTTGAAACACTGTATTCAGTGAAGCACTTTGTTCTGAGGTTACTAAAACATTCTTTAATATTTCTTTTTTTTCCTATATCAAACTATTTTGAAATGAAAATTAGAAGATTTCTTTCCAAAGCTTTTTGAAAAAAAAAAAAAAACAGAGATCTTGCTGGCATTTTTTTTTTTTATTCTGCATGTTTACTCATTGTCAAAAATATTTGCACTCAAATTTTAAAATAGAACAAAAAAAATACAATCCATTTATTCTTCACCTACTATTTTGTAATGCAGGCAGCAAAACAGGTTGGAAGACTATTTACTGATAGATTTTCTTCTACCCATGTTCAATAAGTGGTTCAAATTTGGCTCCAACATGGTGATGAAGAATAGTGAAGTGGTTCTGTAGACCAGCTTGTGTTAAGGGAAGATCTGGTCCAGATTGCTCTTCCAACAGAGCATAAAGAAATTATAGCAGAGATTCCCCACTACTGGAACCAAAGAACTACACAGGCCAGACAAATTATAATTTGTCCTTCTAAGGTTTAAAAAGACCTTTTAAATTCTGTTGCAGTTCTTCAATTCAGTTCTTCTACATTCTATATGGAAAATGTTATGCTTTTAATGTATAACTACAGAACTTCCATCAGGCTTCATACTCATACTCTTCATGCCTAGAAGAATTCAAAACTGCTCTACGAGACCTCATCTGCTCATTTCCCTGAAGTTGTAGGAAACTTGAAGAACAGGCTTGCAGCTGATTTTTCAGATTGTTTTAGATGCTGACAATCTCTTCAAGAATGCATGCACAAATTGTTTTTCTCTGCCTGGATCTTCACCTTCTACTCTAGGAGCATGGGGCATACTTTGAGCACTGTGTGTATAATCCAATTTTGTACCCAGCAAGGGTTAATCTTAACAGAGCCACTGACCTATCCTTAATTTGAGAAGTCTCAACAACCTAGCTGTGCAAATATTTTTAAGTGTTTTGTTTCCCTTCTCCATAGAGGTCTTAAGTCTGTTTATGTCCTATATCTGGAGTGGTAATTGACCTGTTAGCATGACTTGAATACATTTGCGGTCTACTTATCATGCTGTGCATGATAAACACTGAATGGGGAGATAATCTGGCAAGACAACAGCAGGTATTCTAACGTATTCATAGAAGGATAGTTGAAATGTCACTGCAAGGTTCCAGATTCATCATAGCTTCCTGGTTTTAACAAAACAGGTTTTAAGCTGGTTTTAGCAAGCTGGAATTGGTGTACTGTTCCCTTCCTCCCTCCGTCCCTCCTTTTCATTTGTCACATAAAGAGGAAGGCAGCACCTTCCTCTTTCACCTTGGATGCTGAGGGTAGCTGGGAGCCCTCAGCATTGTTGTTGGTTTAGGACACATGTCTAAGCCATGTTTCACAGGCTAAAAGAAAAGAGTGGAAATCTTGATGCAATGCTAAGCCCTACCAGTGACACCAAACTTCCATACGGGCTCCTTGTTAAAGCAGAACTGTTACCAGTCCTGTAAGGGTGACTCCACTCAGGCATCTTTTACTGTGTGCAGGGAGAGACTGAAAGCATTATGTATGCAGCTGGGGGAGAAAAAGTATAGGCTGACACATCCAGAAGACACTAGAAGGCTAACCATGGGTTTGCTAGCCATCTTCCTTAAGATACCCGCAAGCCTTTACTGGCCAAGTAGGTGTCAGTGAGGATGAGGAAGACGGTTGGCTCTCACTGCTCCCTGGACCAGATTATTAGTGGAGTGTTCTTCTGATTCCCTTTTTATTTATTTATTTATTTATTTATTTATTGGGATTTTATATCTTTTGTATTGATTTTCTTCTTGGATCCCTGAGGCTGCTATCAATCAGCAATCTAACCTCTGCAATTTTACTTTTCTTACCTTGCATAACTCTGCTGTACAGTCTTTCTCACTGCCCTTTCCCATGAGTAAATAGAGTCTTCATCAAGGCCAGCCAAGACGGTGTCACTGAACCCTCTCGAGTGGGGCTGCGCACCTGGGCAGTGAAGGCAGCCCCACCATGAAGTGGGGGAAATGCCCCAAAGGGTGCTACAGGGGCAAAAGGGTACCAGCCAATAGGACATAGTGGTGTGGCAAAAACTGATAAAATTTTGTCAAAAAAAATTGTCAAATAAACAAACTTTCTTACATATGAGGAGTGGCAGGTCCTGCTTGGGGAAACTTGGCTTCTCCGCTTGGGATCATGGACACCTTCTTAGGCTGTGTGAATGCTATACTGCTAACTGCGTCTGATCTTCCAACACGAAGAATCAAACTTGGCCATTTTTCACTTGAGAAACTTTCTAACTGTAGTAAAAGGAATAATTTTATCTGGATCTGTTTTATGAACAAAGTTTTGCTGGCATTCACAGTATGTTCCTGGAAAGTTTCTTGTTAGTGGCACTGATTCACTAATTCAGAGATTCGTTACAGTCAGTCACACTTACATATCTACCACAAGGCAGATCTATAAAAAAACCTAGTTCACTGTATCTTTCTGTGCATCTTTGCCCCAGAAAAGATGTATAGCAGATAATCCAGAAATAGAAGATAATCTTTCAGCACTATGCAATGGATCATTTCTTAATCATTTAAACTGATGGTTCAGTTTGTATGGGAATACATGCTATGGAATTAGGATTAGGCAATATTAATATTAAAAATTAAGAGAAATACTTATATACATATATATTCAACCCTACACTATCTTGCTGTGAAACCTGGTCACCCTTCTGATAACAGAATTACTTCAAGAGATTTTTTGCTTGGTAAAAATTTATTTTGCATACTTTAGGAAAGAAGGTAATAAATACTTTACCAAGTTGACAAAATACGAAATTAGTAAACTGCATCATTTCTGTGCTGAAGATATTTTTTTTTTCCATCTTGGAATTCGTACTTTCAAAAATGATGTGGTTAATCATGTAATAAAAGCTAAATAGATACATAATCAGTAAATTATATATAATAGCATAATGTCTTTTCCTGTTCTACTTTCACTGTCTCATTATTATGCAGAGTTGCAATTAGATAATCCACCTCAAGATGTAGGTAAGCATTTTGATTCAGTCCCCAATGGCACTTTAATTGCAATATATATAAATACTATAATAAATATAGACCATTCCTAAAATTTGCACAGCATTTGAGATAACATTTGTAATCATCATCTATTTTCTCAAAGACCTATGCGGATATCACCATTCCTTTTCTTTTAGCAAGGCCTGAACTACAAAATAAATAAATAAATAAATAAATAAATAAAAATAATTGGAAATAGTCATTATAGCCTCTGCACTGTCATTTTTATTCCATGATTTTCTTCACTGAAGGAGAAGGCTGTTCTAGAAGGCTAGAATATTCTCATATTTAGCATTAACAGCTCTCAGGAAAGCTAGAAGGTCTCAAAGGGAGAAAAAAATCTATTCATAAAATAAATTGTAAGACTAAAGACAGTATTCATTTATCCCGCCTTTTTGGTTCATATTCACATTCAATAGAAAAGTAATGTATTTCAGAAAATCCAAACACTTTTCTCCTTTCCTTAAATACATATGTCAGGAACAGCTCTGGATTAATGGCTCACATCTGTAGATTGTAGATGAAGTCAGCCTCAGAGAGACAGTGTGACTTCAGAGACAATCCACCCGACAAATGAATTTGTCTTTTTTTTTTTTTTTTTTTAGAAATTAGTAATAATTTTGTTTCTAATGAGCTTTTAATCCCCTAGAAAACTTATACTTATTCGAATGTGTTTTCTTGTGCTGAAGCCTCCTTTCCAAGAACTGCTTTTCTTCAACTCTTTCTTTGTAGTCATAGTGGGACTGTGTGACCCTTTCTCACCTCCTCAGCTCAGGTTAGACAACCTGGTGCCAGGTTGCTTCAGGCTCAAATAATCATAACATATCTGGAGAGATGATTGCTTTAGTCAGGATGATTAGGAACAGGATGGGAGGAGGAGGAAGAGGACACAAGAAGCAACTTCATGTTGAAGGCAGCTGCCAGCCAAAAGCACTCTGAACATCCCTGTTGCAGCAGGGCTTTCTGGCACTTCTGACAGGATTTCATTCCTTTCTAAAGCTTAACTGATTTTTTTTTTTTTTTTCCTTTTTATCCAGACGTTACCCAGATTGCCAATGCATCAATTTTGGATCCTGGTTTGTCCTTTCCATCCCCATCACAGTTACTATTCTGCTACTCTCCTGGATCTGGCTCCAGTGGCTCTTCCTTGGATTTGAGTAAGTAAATGTTAGAATCAAAAAAAATCAAGATTGATAATATAAGAAATACTTTGTACAGGCAGTAAATGTTGTATTTAAATCTGACATGCTCAACAAGAAGTTAGTGAAGCAATGGAGATTTTGCATCCTTGAACAGTATAACTGAGTCTCTGGAAGGGCAGGAGTCCTATTAAATAAGGATCCTTGGCTACTCAGCCTAATGTGTCAAACTCACATCAAAAATGATGATATGCATTCCTGTAAAATATACACACCATCATTAAACAGTGCATATGTGCAAGATGGAAGAATATTAAATTATATGCTTTATGGTCCAAGTCTTCAAAATATTAAAAATAATCAGGAGGATGTTCTTCATTAGAGTTAGGGCTTACTTTAAGGAATTGAATAATATACTTACTATAAACTAGATGACTACATTTATAAACATAAAACGAAAATGTCCAATTTTCCAAAAAGTATATGCTTTTTTTTTCTCCTTGCAATTTGTGTTTTTAAGATTTTTGGAGAGAACAACAGTTCTTTCAATCTGATTCTCTAAATATTTGCTCTTAATGCATTCACTAACCTCTGCAGGGAGGTAGTTCTACAATCAGATGACTACTTCAGGTGTAAGAAATGAAGTGAACTTTCTACTCTTAAGCAGCTTGAGGAGTATCACAGGCTCATCATGTATATTTGAACATTTATCATTTCATTTCTCTTAATTGTTTTGACAGCGTTCATTTGAACATTATGTAAGAATCGTATCCAAGAATGATCATCCGGTTTGAAACAAATAGACATGTGCTGATCAGTATGCAGGCTACTAATGCAATACAAACTTCCTCATTATAAAACAAAGTAGAACAAAGTCATCGAAAACTTTCATTAAATAGACAGGTTATGAATATGATTGTTTCAATTAACTCCTATGATTAAACCCTCATCCTTCCTTGACAAATGAGCCAGTCAATGACAGGATGCATTTTGTTGCCGCCTCTGTCTCATGCTCTCCCACAGAGCTTTGTCTGTTAATTCCAATCTGTTCAGTCTAGTGTGTGATAATTAAATGGGAGATACTATATTGTAAAGTGAAGTGCTATTCTTAACTGGAAATGTGGGATTTTTTTTTTTTTCTTGTGTATATGATGTTAATTCATCTTCCATTATTGCTGGTTTACTTTACAGTTTTAAAAGTATGTTCAAGTGTGGCAAGGAAAAATCAGCTAGAGAACAGGCCTCAGCACGGGTGATTCAGGAGGAATACAGCAAACTTGGACCAATAAGGTACGTTAAACTGTAAATCAGTAAATGAGAGCAAAGCTGCTCTAAGTAAATCTAAGTGTGAATTCAGTAAAATGTAATCCATTATGTTTCCACCACAGCTACCCTGAAATTGTTACCCTTGTCCTATTCATTCTGATGACTCTGTTGTGGTTTACCAGAGATCCTGGCTTCATCCCTGGATGGTCTTCACTTTTTCCTAAGTGAGTAATCTTTTTGACATACCAACAAGAATTATACTGTGTCTTAACTAAATATCTGCTTTTCTGCTAGAAAAACAAAAAATGCTTTAAATACTTTGGAAGGATTCCAGGCTGAAACTGTTGAAATATTGTGTAGTGTATTTAGGCAGAATAGGTACAACTCCAGCAATTTCATCAGTATATTTGCACAGTATTCAAAATGGACTAAACTCATTACAAGACGAGACAGAGTACCTCCTAAAATGAATTATACTATTATTTTTAGACTTAGACCAGTGAGGGAGGTTGCATAATGTCTGATATTACAATTTATCTGTAAAATCTGCAATTCGAAGGATAAGATCTTTAGTCAGCATTTTTTAATCTACTGTCCTTACTGATATCCGTGCTTGTATTCATATAGCCCAAGCTTCCTCAGCTTTGACAGCTTTAATTACTGCTATAAATTACTATCTGTTCATAGGTAACTATCTCAAGTTCATAGTTAAACTAACCAACAAAAACACAGATCTGCAGAACTATTGCATTTTCTTTTCCTTCTGTTCAGCTTGACTATACAATCCCTTTTGCAGGATCAGCTAGATTTTTTTCCTTAAGAAATCCCTCACTACTGCAAGAATTTATAATACAGTGATTCCTGTGATCTCTCATATTCTTTTGCTGTAGTCACTGCAATTTTGGTTCCTTTATTCTGTGATAAAGGTCTGAATTTTGCTCTAGAGTATTCTGAAATAACTGCTGTTTAGGCTCTACTTAACATGTAACTCAATGAGTCAGAAGCTGGACTCAGGTGGTGCTTTCTATCTTTGTGTTTCTGTGTCTCCATCCTGGATGACATGTGCACACGCACTCATCATTCTTCTTCACTGTAAATATGGTCCCCACCATCATGTGGTGTCACATACACATACAAACACACGCACACACAGAGTCAAGTGCTCTCCCACTGTATCCAAAAGAGGGTGGCATAAGGAATAGTTTAGACCTTGGAAAACGTGAAGCTGAATTCTTTCATGTGGAAATAGCATTAAAAAGCATAAAACCCTAAGATTGTCTTAAAATGTTTCAATATTTTAAGTAGCCAAAAATAACAAAAGAATATTTTTCCATCATAACTGTAACAGAAGGGCTGATGATCATCATCTCATATGAAAAATTCTATGCTTAAAGAAGGGTCTTTGGAGTGTTAACGTAATCAAGCAATCAGCAAGTTAAGCAATCAGGCTGGCTTCACGTCCTTTCTCCCTCGTACCAATATTCAGTGCTCATCAAGCACCATTTAACTGACACTAAAAAGCAAGCTTTGTAAACAGCATTTCAAATTTGAGGGGGCTTATGACCAAGAAGTGATTTCAGTCCAGCTACTTGCATTTTCCTATTTCAAGTTTTTCTTTATTGCTTGTCTGAGGATTTTGTTCACTGAGAGTAAAAAGCGGAATATTCTCATAATAACTGGTAGTCAGGTTCTTCATGGGGATGTTCCTTTGTGGATGCTCTAATGCTTGCTTGGAAGAGAATGCAAACATAAGTCATGGCACATTAGGCTGAATCTTATTATAATTTGTATGATGTAATCTGAAGAGAAGCAAAGTCTATGTTCTTCAATAAAAACATTCCCCAAATAAGGCAGGCCCATACCAGAGATGAGGCACAGAATACAAGCTCATTTTGCTCACTTGAGACCACAGCTGTTGGATAAAAACTGCTGCAACAGGATGGCAGCAGAAGGGGACAGGAGAGCAGAGGACAATGCTGCTGTGATGGCCAGTCTCATCCTCCTCTCTAGCTCAACATTATCCCACATTCCTCAAGCCTGCCGCATGGCTAATCCACCCAACCCAGAAAACTATGATGGCAGAGGCTTGCATGCAAAGGTCCACATCTCAGCATCACTGCACTGCTGAAAGGACTGAACCTTGTCTTCAAAGAAAATGAAAGAAACAGACAAGAAAAAAAATACCTCAAAGAACCATGTTTCTCAGTTCTTGCATTGCATTCATATCCATTCCGATTCCATTTGGAATTAGAGCTAGCAAGAGATGTCAGGGACAACAGGAAGGGCTTCTATAAATACATCAGCAGCAAGAGGAAGGCTAGGGAAAATGTTAGTCCGCTGCTGAATGGGGAGGTGCCTTGGTGACGGAGGATGCAAAGAAGGCAGAGTTACTAAATGCCTTCTTTGCTTCTGTCTTTACTGCTAAGGCTAGTCCCCATGAACTACAGAGCCCGGATATGAGAGAGAGAACAAGGAGAGAGGAAGACTTTCCATTGGTCAAGGAGGATTGGGTTAGAGATTAGTTAGGCAAACTAGACACCCATAAATCTATGGGCCCAGATGAGATGCACCCAAGAGCGCTGAGGGAACTGGCAGGGGTTATTGCTCAGCCACTCTCTATCATCTTCAAGAGGCCATGGAGAGTGGGGGAAGTGCCTGAGGACTGGAAGAGAGCCAACTCCAGGGTTCAAAAAAGGCAAGAGGGAGGACCTGGGAAACCACAGGCTGGTCAGCCTCACCTCCATCCCTGGAAAGGTGATGGAGCAGCTCATTCTAGAGATCATCTCTAGGCATGTCAAGGAAAAGAAAGTGATCAGGAGTAGTTAGCATGGATTCACCAAGGAAAAGTCGTATTTGACGAACCTGATAGCCTTCTATGATGGGTTGACTGGCTGGATGGATGATAGGAAAGCCATGGCTGTTGTCTACCTTGATTTCAGCAAGGCTTTCAACACAGCCTCCCATAATATCCTGATAGGAAAGCTCCAGAAGCGTGGATTGGACGAGTGGACAGTGAGGTGGATTGAGGACTGGCTGGATGGCAGAGCTTGGAGGGTCTTCATAAATAAGGCTGAGTCTAGCTGGAGGCCTGTGGCCAGTGGTGTCCCCCAGGGGTCAGTACCAGGCCCGGTACTGTTCAACCTGTTCATCAGTGACTTGGACGAGGGCACAGAGTTCACCCTCAGCAGCTTTGTAGATGATACCAAACTGGGTTGAGCGACCGACACTCCAGAGGGCTGTGCTGCCATTCAGAGGGACCTAGGCAGGTCGGAGAGTTGGGCAGAGAGGAACCTCACGAGGTTCAACAAGGACAAGCGCAGGGTCCTGCACCTGGGGAGGAATAACCCCAGACACCAGTACAGATTAGGGGTTGACCTGCTGGAAAGCAGCTCCATGAAGAGGGATGTGGGAGTCCTGGCTGACAAGAAGTTAACCATGAGGCAGCAGTGTGCCCTCGTGGCCAAGAAGGCCAGTGGGATCCTGGCCTGCATCAGGAGGAGCGTTGCCAGCAGGTCGAGGGAGGGCATCCTGCCCCTCTGCTCAGCTCTCGTGAGGCCACACCTGGAATATTGTGGGCAGTTCTGGGCTCCCCAGGACAAGAGGGACGTGGAGCTTCTAGAGAGGGTCCAGCGTAGAGCGGCAAAGATGATTAAGGGAGTGGAGCATCTATCTTATGAGGAAAGACTAAGTGAGCTGGGCCTGTTTGTTTCAGAGAAGATTGAGAGGGGATCTTATCAATATGCACAAATACCTGAGGGGAGAATGTAAAGAGGATGGGGCCAAACTCTTCTCAGTGGTGGCCGGTGACAGGACAAGGGGTAATGGGCACAACTTGAAACACAAGAAGTTTAATCTCCATATGAAGAAGAATTTCTTTATTGTGAGGGGTGACAGAGCCCTGGACTAGGCTGTCCAGAGAGGTTGTGGAGTCTCCTTCTCTGGAGATTTCCAAAGGCCTCCTGGATGTGACCCTGTGCCACATGCTCTAGGTGTCCCTGCTTGAGCAGAGGGGTTGGACTGGATGGTTTCTACAGGTCCCTTCCAACCTCAACCTGTCTGTCGTTCTGTGATTCTGTGTGATCTATTTATTAGGTCAACCAAGGGAAATTAAGTCTCCTTTGCCCAAAGTTGGGTGGAAGCAAGAGCTTCCGTCCTGTGCTCCTGAGCCCTGGTCTTGGCCAGGCCCCACACAGCATTTTTGGGCAATTGTGGTGGTCTCATCAGGACAAAGAAGGAAATAAAAAGCTTGGCTCTTTTTGCTTACCTTGCACCAACTTGAATGCAGCTTTCATTAAAAAGAAAAAGTTCTGTGCCAAAAGTTAATCTTTTTATTTATTTATTTATTTATTTTTAAGAGGTGAGACTAATGGCAAGGCAGCTCACTACCAAATGTTTCCTTAAGCAGTGAATGTAATTCTAATTGTCATGGTCCTTTCGGATTCACTGCCCATTTTTCACGATGGCCATTGTCCCTTCTGGAAGCTTTCTGTTGGCTAGAGACAGTGTGTAGATTTTGCGCTGGTCCACATGACACAGGTTTTCACGCCACAACCCCTCCTCTCAGTTTTCCAGATTAACACTAATAATGTGTAAGAATAAAATATGCTCTTTGTGCAGATTGGGGTTGCTGTGAGCTGCCACAAGTGTGTTTTACAGAGGCTGATTTTAATTTTACCACCCGTGAGAGCAACGGTCCCAAGGAAATGAAGAGTCTTTTTGCTATTGTTATATATTTGAAGGAAAAATCCTGGCATATAATTGGCCAAAAAATAGTAGTGTGATGAGTCAATAAACTCCTATTGTGTAGCTTTCTCTGGGCGAACAATACCATGTTCTGGGGTGATGTTAAACAATTAGTTCACATATCATACAAATAAGCACATCCTAGATGGATACATCTGGGAGTAGTAGAAATTATGCATCTCCACCCAATCAGACAGCAGTTTTTATTTATTTCAGTGTTTAACTGAATACCTCTCAGGACTCCAGGAGACTTTGAAAGCAATTTAAAATACAATAACTCAAGAAGGAAAGCGAGCAGTTTTTTCTCACTCTAATCCCAAATAATAATATATGACAAAATATCCTGTTCCCACAACTATTAGTCTTTCCATCCCGAAATGTGTAAATAAATAGCTGTGCAGTATTGACAGGTCTCTTCACACAGCATATCCTGTCATGGGACTCCCTACCCAATTCGAGTGGAAGAAGCTGCAGTATGAATGTTTCTGTGTAAGGCAGAATGGCAGATGAGCCCTGCCTAGCTCCCTCTGAAATGAGTAATAAGACTAGAGTCTTATTACTCGATCCGACTTGTGCTATTGAAGAAAGCAGAGTAAAATGGACTTAGAGAAGCTAAAAATCAGCTGTATTACAGATTGTTTTTTGTTTGATTTTTTTTTTTTTTTAAACATGAGACCTTAAACTTAACTTTAAACTTTAAACCTCAGTTTGCTGCATGGTGTTATTTAATGGCAAAACACTGCACTTTCAATCATGCGAGGTGAAAACACATAGTATTTACGAGGAATATGCATCTTCTTGTTCACATGTTACTCACCATTTCACTTGAATTATTTGGAATAGTGCTGTGTAAATTCCTGCAGTTATTTTTATTGTTTTGAGTTACAATAGCGCCTAGAAATTTGAACTGTTTTTCTAGATGCTGTGCAGACACGTATTAAAAGACAATCCCTTCCCAGAAGGTTTGCAGACTTGTTGCTTATCCTGAGAACAGAATTTAATTCCTCCACTTCATTTCTTGGTTTTTGTGAGTGCTTACATTACAGGTAAACTTCAGTTTCTTCACTTATCATTTAAACCCAATTGTTCCCTAATTAGAAGTTAATTGCAGAAGAGACTACCAGGAGCACTTTCAAGGATTTTGACGTATGCAGGATCCTGAATTAAATCTCTGCAGACAATGTTGCCTACAGTCCCAAGTAGAGATGTCTAAGGCATTAAGGAAAAGCTAAATATTTCTTATTTTGTAGAAAGATTGCCAGCTGTGATTGAGGCCATCCATTCTTCACAGCTGGTCATTCTTTTTAATCCCCAGGAAATAGGCTGTGTCTGAATTTATCGTTTTTTTTCATACAAGCTGAGCAAAGTCCTTTTAAATGTGATGGTGTAAAAAATGAAATCATATTCCGTGATGGAAGACATTCGTGAAGACACACATACATGTGTGGGGGAGAAATAATGCCTTGGCTTCACCTCTGGTGTTTATTTTTTAGTGTCACAGCAAATGTAATAGGAGAACATACACATCCCAGGCACCCTTCTTAATGAATGTATTTTTAGTCTGGTTGTTGTTTTTTTGTCTTCACATGGGAAGAGAGCTGTCACCAGAGGAAAGCACAGAGCCACTATGATATTTGGGATTAGTAGGCCAGAAGCTAGTATTGCTGTAAAGTGGAAGATCAAAGCTTTATTTGAACAGATGTTCAATGCAGTTGAAGAGAAGAGCCCTAGCAGCATCTCAGGAAATATGCACATTAGTGCAGGTAGAGGGATGGAGACAGAGATGCCTGGGTAAAAGCTGCTTGCAGTCTCTAACTGTGCTCCTCAAGGGTGTCTTGTCCAGCTGTGGACCCTCTTCCTGGCTGTCTTCATTGTGGGTCCTCTTAGTTCACATGCCATAGGGCTTAAACCAGGAGCTAAACTCTTCTAGCTTCCTTCTCTGCTAATTGGTGGTCGGCTTTTTTTGGCTTTGGATTATCTGAGCACCCTGATTTGTCATCCTGCTCTTCCAGAATATCTCCTAGCTCAAGAAAGAAATGCATGCTTGGAAAAGGAACTTGCTAACACTGCAGGCTTTTCTTACGAGCCCCATAAGACATTCCCCTGGTCACAAGGGAATCCAGTGTTGCAGTCCTTACCCTACTGCCCTGGGGACTTTTGAGGACTTAGGTCACTATGCCTGAGAAAAATGTTCTTCCATTTCTGCCTTTTGGTGGGGACTTCGTACCAGCTCTTCCTTAGGGGCAGCTAGACAGGGAGTCAGGTGCTAGTGATGTCGAGTCCCTTCATCCCCCAGCAGCAGAGCTCTTCTGCTGGTGATTGCCAGCGATGGCCCTGCTTGACTTCACCAAATGCAATGAACAGGTTATATGTCCAGTATTTGCTGTCAAGGGAATGTTTTAGCCCACAGTGAATTTTGTAATTGGGAATGATATTTCACCAGGAAAGAAAATGAAGGGATTATTTTCTAAGACTATTTTTTTTTCTATGTTTTTTTTTTTCCATAATGAGATTGAAATATGGCCTTCAATATAAATGCCTTCTGTCCTTTTCTTTCCATTATTAGAGATCCTAACGTAGTTGGGCACTAGCAAATAAAAAGGCCAGTCTGAGTTTATTTGACATCTGCACTGCCTCCTTGCCCTTCTCAATGCATGAATGAAAAATGAAACATAATTTGCATCTATAGTCACAAAAAGATCTTAATTCTCTACATTTTTCAACATCTGGGCATGTAAGAAGCTTAGGTTAGGAAACAATCAATCGAAATTTCTCTTAGAAGGTGAACTTAAAGTAAAATATTTAAAAAACTTATGCTGATTTTCTTTGGTGCCTCCTCCAAAATACATCTACAAATTGTTTTGAGCAAGTAAATCTTATTTTTTCTCTCTGTGATGTTGTAGAGTAGCACAGGAATCAGAAAATTCAGTACCTCTGCCCCATCCATTGTAAAACAGCATGGCCTCCTTAATTTTCTCTTACAAAGAGACTAGTCTATTAATTCTTTTAATTATAGTGATTAGGGTACTATGCAACTTTTGAGAAATTTTACAGTCCTTGCACGAAGATTTTGCTTGTGTGCAGTGGTAGAAAAGGCCAGTGACTTATATCATGCCATGCTAGCCCAAATGTGAGAATGAATCACAGAGTGGGGGCATCTCTACTAGCATTTTCATCTGGAGCAGGCAGTACTTCTGGAGCACATCTCCAGGCCATGCTCTCATACCGTCTTTTCTTCCATGTCTTGGAGTGTACAAACTGGGGAACTTTCACAAGAAACTGAACTAGAAGCCATGCTCTAGGAGGCTGGTGCATGCACTTTAGCCACTTACTGGTTTTCTGTCCACGGGACCAGATAAGAACAGCAACAAAAACCCACTTGAAACATAGCAGGGACCCTGGGTCCTTAGCATTAACAATTTGGGGGTGGACTACTTGTTAACTCAGACTTAACCAGAGGTACGTGAATATGAAAACCAAAACAGGGAAAGAGGGCATGCGTTTTATTTATTAAGTCTCTCTTAATCCTACTATCGTCATTTATCTTGAAAGTTTAGCAGCTGCATGGGTGATATATAAAATCCAGCACTGCAAAATGCTACACCACCCTCTGCTTCATGGAATATATTAAAGAACTTGTGTGAATTGTCAAACAGAGATAGCAAAACAGGGAGAGACATGTTACTAATTGTTAATGAGACATAAGTGTTCTGCTATTGTCTGGGTGGGGAACATCTGTATCTATTGTTTACCATTAAAACATTAAGAGTGCTTGCAGCAGTTCCTGCAATGGTAGTTCAAAGGCAGTTATTTACATTTGCAGGGGAAAATCTTGACAGTGACACCTTCCATTTGGTTCAGTAGGACCAGCACTTACAACTAAATGCTTCTATTATTATATTAACTTCTTTTTTTGCATGTATGCTTTTGTCCTCTGGTTTACCTCAGAAACTATCCACCACTGGAGCTGATTTTATCGCTGTTGTAAATGGAAAGAGAAAATTGAAGGCATGTACTGCACCTAGTTTAACTAATTTAGTATAAATCTCTTTTATATAATTTAAAATATTTTGTAAGATATGTATGTGGACATACATGTATAATCTATGTAGGTACATACATGTAAGCTCAACACCCTAGAATATCAAATGTTGATCATTAGCCTTTTAAATATTGTTAATACAGATGGAGTAATTCATTTTTAGAAGGTGTGCCTTCTGCACACTTTGAAAATACAGGCTAAAGTGAGTGGGACTCACTTGGCATTTCAGAACTGGAAAAGTCCAAATCCAATCTTCCTGCAGTTTTTGAGAGAAAACAATTACTTCAGAGAAGAAGCAGTTTAAATATCCAACCTATCATTACAGAGCTATGTTTGGAGCCAGCCAGATGTTTGTAAGCCAAGTAGTTAGTCTTCAGTAGTGAAGTTCATCTCGAAAAATATAATGAATCAAATGAAAAAAATCAAACAAAAATTTGATCTGTCTTCAATTTATACTATAAAAGGATTTAGCTAGCTGTATAATAACTAATTACCTGGTAACTTCAGATATTAGAAACCCACTGGGGTTTTAGATGTTGTATCTATGTTTATCTATGTATGTTTAGAAGTCTTTTATTTGAATTGTAGTCATGTATGAGGCAGTATAGTGATTCATTAGATGTACAATTTTGATGTAACTCATTCCAACTCTCAAGGATACAGAAAAAAAAATGATGTGTTTGTCAGCTTTTTGATTTTTTGTTCCTTGTGTGTAATACTAGAAAGCATGGCTACATTTCTCTTCAGGATGAACAGCTCCTCTCCCCTGCCATCGCTAGAGCAGTTTTGCCCTCTCTATACAAGGAAAATATGCTGGGCCAAATCTCAGTAGAGGGTATCTTTATATGGCTCTATAAAGTTACAGCCTCTGTGAGTTCAGCTGTTGTTTTCTGCTGTTGTATCTCATGGTTTCTATGGCGTTATTCACAACTCCTCTTTCCCCTTCAAAGGTAGTTAACCCTGAGATCTTGGGAAACATGAACTTTTCTCTTATTCGGTATGACAATATATTCCTGGCAAAGATCGGCATTCCTTATGTTACCAACTGCTTGTAAAAAAAAATAATTTGTGAGATTTTTGGTTTTATTTTGTGGGAAATACTTAGTTTTGGAGTGCCTAAACAGAGGGCATCTTTACATAACAAATGCAAAAGCATTTTGTCAGTAAAGCCCACTTCAATTCAGAGGCCTCATAGATTTTATTAAGGAAGTGCCATGATGTTTGCACTGCACTTATTACTCCATGCCTCCTGTCAGCATGACGTTTTGGCTCCAGTGGAGCCAAATTCTCAGTGCCCTTGGAACGGGTGCTGGCATTCTTGGGGTGAGACAGAGAAAGCCTTTATCCTTTTTTTTGCTCTTGCTGGACAGACATGCCTTGAAATAGCTTGAAGAGGTGTAATTTAAAGGAGCACTGAGAGTCTACTCAGAGAAAATCAAAACCCTTCTAAAATATCAAATTGAGCATTCTGAAATAGGAGCACCTGGTTTGGTAAGTAATTTTTGAAAATATCATGCTAACCTTAACTATTCATTTTTTGTGTCCAGACTGTGAGAAATTCACCTTTACAATACTTATTAAACCACAGTTCAGACTTAGGCTTTCAAGGCAACATAAATTTCCAAATAAAAGCAAACAGTATCCATTCATCCTCCCCAAAAGCAACTCTTGGACAAGCTCTGAGAAAAAAATGTTAACAATGTTTAAAGTTGCACTGACTCCAAACTGAAGATTTCCTGGGTTGACTGCTGCACAGTTGAACTTATTTTGTGGTGTTTTGTAGGAGGTAATTTCTGTGCTGGTTATGATTTGAAAGAGCTGGCCCACAACTCAACCTCAATCAAATTGGAACAACGTGTCACCAAAGATCCTGGTCCCATGGTATGTACTTGGAAATAGCACTCCCCAGTGTGAAGAGGTTTTTGGCAATTCAGTGAAACTAAACTCAATTTCCATGGTTTGTGATTGCTGCAGGAGCATTTCATTGGGCTTCAGCTGTTTTGCTCAGTGTGTGTGTGTGTGTGTGCAAGGGGCTGAGTGCACTTGCATGTGTGTGTGTGTGTCACTGCTTCGCTTCTAACAGTTAGGACTACTCTAGAAGATTGATCTGTGGAGAGAAATGACAAATTTCTGTTAAATTATTGACACAGAGGGGAAAATACTTCTCTCCTTTGAAGTTAACTAAAACCAAATGGGATTGTTTCCCCAAGGGAAAAGTAGGAGTTTAGTTATGATGCATCCCCTCCCAGAAATCTTTCAAATTATACATACTGTACTCTCTGTTTATATAAATATGAATTACATGATTGTGTGTACAGGGTCATTTGTAGTTCAGATGGAAACGCAGTGCTGCTAGGCAGACTATTGAGAGATAGGCAGGATTGTAATATCTACCATTTAACCATTTTCTAACATGTTCAGCTAACTGGCTTTGAGTATATTGGAAAGAAAACTATGGTCCTGTGTCATATGGAGACACTCCATATTTGCCATCAAATCTAGATTTCCATGAGACTGTGAACAAATGTGCAAAGGCTGGTCATTTCTTGTTTATGTGGTGTCCTCTGGTCATACATTGCTGCTGATGGTGACAAACAAGAGTTTATGCTCTGAATTGAATTTGCTTATGTGTTTTCATCCAGCTGTGAAGTTCAGTTTTTGAAAGGAATGTTTTCCCACATGCAGGATAACAAATTTGTCAGATTGACCTAAGGGTTGTTCTTTTCCAATTTGCCAGTAATTTCTTTTTTTCCCTCTGCTAACCGAGTAACAGTTGCTTCAGATAAATTGCGTTTTCATGCTTTTTTCTTTGTTATATCTTCATACTTCTTATATTGGTGGAAATATCTATTCAGATTGGGCATCTTTCTATCTTGTAAAGTTGAGAGTTTATCAAATTTAATTTCACCATGGGACATTCATCTATATTTTTGCTCCTGTTGTCTACATCCTTGGGCTTCAATGTCTGGTGCCTTATCTTCTCTGCAAATTCTCTGAGAAAACTTGGAAGTGACAGAATTCTTCAACATGGTAGCTCAGAGTGTTCCAAATAAGACAATCTAAAGAAGGAATGTCATAATTTTTGACTTGCAGACTACGTTTTTTTTTTTCTCTCGGTTTGTTGCTCTTTCCCACCCCCAACAATTTCATCAGAAGTGACTTACTCAAAGCCTTGAAAACTTTAAGTAGTCTGCACTTATTTCATCTCAAAGAATTCCTCCTCTACACAGATCTTCCTACTTAGATGAACTTTTCCAATAGAAACAGGAGGTGATCACATTAGGTATATATGGTATCCCCTAAGGACCGTCAGAATCAAGCTGGTGTAGGTATCCTGTTCCCTTGAGAGTCAGAGCTGGACTATAGTCTCTGAAAAGCAGACCATACTGGTGTGGAGATACTTCTCAGTGTGAAGAAAGAGGATGTCATGTCTAGCAAGAGCTTCTGAACCAGTTCTTCAGCTTACTTCTTTCTGCAGTCTCAGTGGTGAATAGAATAGGCAGTTTGTCTGGCATGTTAAAACACATCATTCACTTGTTTACTCTTGTGAGTTGAGTTCTTTCTACTACATCTACTGCAAAGACTTCATTACTGCTCTCTCTGCTTCATAGAGGAATGAAGACTGACTTTTGAGCCAAATGGAACCCTCCTCCTGAAAGCAGTGACCCGTGCTTTCAGACTCATGGCTGACAATCGGGTAGTGGAAGAACTTGCTTGTGCCATCTTTGCTGTTGTATGTTTCATGAATTGTGCTCAATTCTATGTAAATCGTTTTACACAGTGTTAAGAGACATGTTTATATTTCCATTAGCAGTGAATTTGCCAGCAGCACATTCATAATGGCCTGTTAATAAAAAGCAATGCTCATGGATACAGTTTCAGAAAGCAAACAGTTGAATTAGATACACAGGTATCAGTATTGGATACACAGGTATCAGTATCTATTGACCCAACACTATATCTCTTCTGGTCTCACCTTATGTAATGTTAGAGCCAGTAAGGTCAGTAGGCTTTTCCAGTTGAAATGGAAACAAGGCAGTTGTATCATCTGAAATTTGTAGCAGCTTCTCTAGTTTGGAAATTGTTCTTACTTTTTTGACCAACAATGCTATGTAACTAACTCAGTGGGTTTGCCTCCCAAAAGTACATCTTCCAGGAGCTTTGGTCCTGTCATCCTAAGAACCTTAGCTTTCACTGAGCAAAAAATTATGCTGTTCAAAGTTTGACAGGATCATTAAAAGCAGCATCTCATCTCTATTCTCCCCTCTTTTGGGAAAAGAAATGACAAATTTGCTGCAGCCCTGTAAAGCGGTTTGAGATTGCCCAGTGAAAGGTGTTTTTGAAGCCCTGGCCTGTTGAGAATATGGACTGCACTGTGTGATTCTTCACCCTCCTCCTGCAGAGGCTGCAGTATCCAGTGAGAAACATCAGTGAAAACTGGTCTTGATCTACTTCTTTCAGCTGGAAATAATCATAGAATCATAGAATCATGGAATGCTTAAGGTTGGAAGGGACCACTAGGGATCATCTAGTCCAACCCCCCTGCACACGCAGGGTCACCTAGAGCACGTGGCTCAGGACTGCGTCCAAGCAGGTTTGGAAGATCTCCAGAGAAGGAGACTCCACAACCTCCCTGGGCAGCCTGTGCCAGGGCTCTGTCACCCTCACTGTCAAGAAAGTTTTCCTTAAGTTCCTGTGGAACTTTTGGTGCTTCAGGTTGTGGCCGTTTCCTCTAGTCCTATCGGTGGCCACCACTGAGAAGAGGCCAACCCCATCCTCCTCACTGCCTCCCTTGAGGTACTTATAGACACTGATCAGGTCTCCTCTCAGTCTTCTCTTCTCCAGGCTGAACAGGCCCAGCTCTCTCAGCCTTGTTTTGCCATCAGTTTCCTTGCAAACATCTCCCTGGTTGTGTATCACAGCCCAAAACCACCTTGGCTTGATTTGCCCAGATTTAATGCCTTACTCCATAGCAAGGTTCTCTGACATACAGCACTTCTTTTCTTACTGTCCTAGGCTGTACCACTGTCTATGAACTGGGAACATCTTTGTCACCTTTAAATGTTGTAAATGAGATGCAGTCCCTGTGAATTTGAGCAGACTAAGAAGAGACCTGCCACTTCCTTGAAGAGCTGACAAGGAGAATTTGCTTAAAAAGGAGGAGCCTCCCAAGAGACCTGAGGGGGACAGTTCTTGTTTGGGTTACTTAAGAGCGTCCCGTGTGTGAGACGTGTTCATTGTGCAGGCTCCCAGTGTCCCTTCCTCCTACTCATTTATTCCCAGCTGCCTGGTGAATACAGGCAATGCCAGATCCGTACAGAGTGTTCTTGCAGAAGCAGAGACAATCTGTTCTGTTTTCATGACTGTGTTCAAGATAAGGGCAGATCCTCTCTTGTTTGAATGAAGAAGCCAGCTCTTCTTCAGAGGCTGCTAGGTGGATACCAGCCTCGCACTTTCCCGTCCTTCCTATCCTTATGTCTTCCTGTGCATCACAATGAATCAGAAAGGCAGTAGGTTTTCTTCAGGATGGGGGTGACAGCTTCGTGCTTTCAGTAAAATAAGCAGGGCAGTATCTGGGCTGATCCCATGCAGATGTTAGAATGTAATTATTTTTTGTAGTCAAAGCCTAACCTGATGCTTCACAGTTAAATGTCAGGCAAGGCACTAAGCCCCTGAATGTTTGTGCTCTGCACTGGCTTCTTCTCATTTCTCAGAGAGAAGCACCATATTTCATATGTCCTGTCCCTGAGCCCCTGCTGCTGCCTACAGAAACTGTTTGCTCCCTTTCTTTTTCTCTTTCATTACCATCATGAAGATCTCGAATTGGAAGATGAAGGAGACTGGGAGCCAAACTCAGCTCCCATGTTAAACCTGGGAATCATTCCCCTAGCTTCAAATTTATGCTAGTGCAGTGAAGATCAGAATTTTGCTTTCTGTGCTGTTGTCAACAGGAAAAATAGAGTCCCTCTAAGACTGTAGCCATGGAAACCGTCCTGCTGCGGTAGCGAGTAGAGCAGCAAATCTTTCTCTTCGGTTTTAAAATGAAACACATTTAACAACACTGTAGTGCATCTGCCACTGCAGAGATCATCTGGGCTGATAACTGTGTTGAAAACCCATTCTCTACCAAATAAGCCGGCAAGAACATTTCTTCTCCCTTTGGAATCCTGATTTTGGGTAAAGTAGGAATTGATGACACAGTCCTGTGAAGACAGTGCATTGAGATAGAGCCAAGTCCACAAGCCACAGTGTTTAATGAAGGAGAAAATTGTTTAATTTAGCATTTAACCCAAGTATCTGGGTACCCGGTGACTAACACTTGACTGTAATAGCAGAGGCAGTGGCTTGTCACCTCTGTCTCCCCGCTCCTTGGTGATGTGACCCCATATGTGACAAACAGTATCCTTGTACTTTGGGATGCATTTGCCTGGACAGGAGCATGTGTGTCTGTGCATGGATGTGCACACATGTGGTCTGTCAGAGGAGATTGCAGAATCCCATTCAGCACAAGACCGTCTGGGCAGCTCACAGTATAAAGATGTGTGGAGCAGAGCTAGAGGCACTTCCAGGCAGCACATGTGCTGCCTGTCACTGCATTTTATTGTTTTTTGCATCCCATTGTATATGACTTGGTAAAGGACCTCTTTCCTATGCCATAGAGAAAACTTGGAATATATAAACTGATTGCTCTGTGATTTGAATATGTTCATTTTTCTCTATTGAGTGCATTTCAGAGGGATTTGGGCTTTATTTTTTCACCTATTGCAAATGTTTCTGTGGCCATTTGCAGAAATAGTATGACACTTTATCCCACAATTGCCTGTGTTTGCCTTTGTGTTCAATCCAAATACTGCAGTTTCTGCCTTTCCTATGCCTTGTAGATGGAGAAATATTTGTTTGGAAGAAATGCAACCACATTTAACCCAGAGGGGATAAAGGTGAACTGGGGGAAATAGAAAAGCATTACAGAAATTGGCTAGCCTACAAGTAGGTCTTTTACTGGTGAGGCTCAGAAACACATCGTCATGTCATTTAGCAGTATCTGATCTGTATTTTATCTGCTTTTGAATCTCAGATCCTTTGTACCAGCAATGATGTGTATCATACTGTCTTCTTCTATCTAGAGCTGCCCTACATTTTATGGCAATCCCCCTTTGATAGACAGTTATCTATTCGTTTCTGACCAGAGGGCAAGCTTACCACCATGCTCTTTTTACTGCTATCAGTGAAAGACATCCAAAAGCTTTATCTGGTACATTATGTGGCTGCTTAATGTTTGAATGAAATGAGCTATTGGGAGAAGACATCTGGCTTTTGTCACCCTGCCATGTCTGCTGGCTTGCTGGAGGGTGCAGTTCAAACCACATTAAGTGGTAGAAATGCCTCAGTGGTCTGAAAATCTGATCTGTCCCGTCATGATGAAATGTGGTGTTGTCTACCTGTTCTGTTGGTTCAGTGATGTATTAGTCAGGAGAGACACCCCAAAACACTGCAGCTGGACAGCATTGCCTTGGTCAGGCTGGAGATTTTCCTTCTGGAAAACCTCCAGCAGAAAAGCACAGACCTGCGCAGTTCAAATTCCTGGTGAACTCAAATACAAAACATGTTCACGTTTCTCTCTAGACCCCACAGGAAGGGAGAAATGGAGCTGGGGCTGGCCCTGGTGCTTCTCACAGCATCAAAGTTCAGGATCTGAGTTGAGCAGGGTGGAGGAGTGGAGGAGAACAGGCACAGCTCAGGGGGCCTGCACGCTGGCAGGGGCAGGGGACACGGGGTTATTTGGTTCTGTGATTTTGGCACGTGTTTGCACCATCATGCCAGCCAGGGGCATTTCTGTGATGTCCCCCTCCAAGGTGTTCAGGGTGCTGCCATGTGTGTGGGTGCTCCCCACCACCCCCATGAGTGAGGAAAGATCCTGAGTCACCTGCCAACACATGAAAATTCCCAGCAACCCTGTAAGCCATCTGTTAATATGGGCAGGCAAGAAGATACTGGGGAGGGAAATTGGCCGCATGGCAGTGCTTGTATCCATCACCACAGCAATTTCTTAAGTCCATGTTAAATGCCACTTTAATTATTGTGTAAATTCATTTTGTGTAAGAGCTTCATTGCCTCACAAATTCCATCTGGTTTTCAAGCTACCCTTCCTTTACCAGGGTAGAGATGCACTTAGCACAGATCAGCAGGTCATTTTCGGAAAAAAAAAAAACCAAACTGGCTTCTCTGTGGGACCCAGGGGGCAGCATTTGAACAGTGGCCCATTGGTGACACTGCAGGTATGGCTGATGACAAGTGCTAGCCTCTAGCAGCTGCCGTTCCACCCAAAGCACCTGAAATGCCCCGAATCCAGTGGTGGCTGCTTGTGGTGTCTTGTGCAGTGCCAAGACAGAGCCTGCTACCACTTCTGACAGTCACAGCAGCCACGAATCCGCGCTCTGGTTCCCTCAGAAAGCCCACTAACTTCCCTGTCATTCCTGGCCTGTGCAGGCAAGGACATTTGGAGCGGCACTCGGTGGATTAATACAACAAGTCCAAAATATCAGGCCAGTGCACAAAGCAGTGTTCTAACCCCAAAAAGCTTCTTCTGGCACTGATTTTCTACATACACCGACAGGCTCATCATATGAGAGAGGCTGGCAGCTGCTACCATGAGGCAGAAGGATGAAGGCTGGAAGAGTGGGGTGGTCCTTGTTGGCTGTGCTCAGGGTGAGCTGCTCCTCAGCAGTCGCCCCAGCCCTTGCCGCAGCCTTCCCTGCACCCTCCACAACCTCCAGGGCTGCCTTCTGAGAGCCCAGCTCATCTCTCCAATACACCAGGGTATATAATAGAGAATTCAGGTAGCTTTTATCCGCTGGGGACGTGCGCAGGTGCTCTGGCACCCTCAGCACACCTAGCCAGCAGCAGGAGCACAGTGCTGTGGGCTTGCCCAGGTGCCTGTGAGCTCACCAGGCCCTCACACCTGCATGACGGGCCCGGCTGTCCGTGCTGTGACAGCGGGACTCAGTGCAGAGCTCCGCCCCGTGTCCTGCTACCGTGACTGAGGGGAAGCCAGGCATCGTTTTTATAGCTGCCATTATGTAGCAAGTGCATTTCATAACTTGTGTGTGAGGAGGCTGAGCCGACGGCCACATCTGCCCTCTTGTTCGAAACATGGCAGATGCAGCAGTGGGAATATGGGAAAAAAGTCCTACTAGTGTAAAAACAGCCACATCTGGGCAGAATATCAAGACCCACAGGACTCAGGGAATTCGATGCTGGTGATATTTGGCCCTTGTTTTGGTGAACAGTGTAATTTAAATTCTATTCACTCTTACCTGCCACTTTAAAGCAGATGTTAAGAGCAATGAAACTGGAAAGCATGGAGAAGCCCTCCGTATTTAGCAGAGGATCATGCCCCAGGCCTCACTCCGTTAAAAGGGAGCAGACATTTCATTTGTTCCACCTTTCTTTCAGACTTCCCGTGAGCACTCACCTTCTCCACGCGAGCAGCTACTGGTGGCTCCCCGCTGCGGCTGCTGTGCCTGGGGCTGCAGGCTCTGCATGGGGGCACAGGGCGCTGCCACCGGCCCGTGCTGTGCCAGGGGCCTCCGTGTAGCTCCACGCGCCAGCACTGCCTCGCCTGGGCTCCACCTGCAGCGACTTTGCCAGGGAGAAGCTGGTGCTGTGTGAAGCTTGTGAAAAGTCAGCCGGTAGGTCTGAGCAGACAGAATTAAACAGAGGTAAAAACGTTGGCCTGCTGAGAGCTGCAGGAGAGACAGAATCACTTGGGCTGAGATCAAGCCTGAGGTCTTTTAGATAGGAGAGGGCTTGATTGTTTAGCTGGGCATATTGGAAATTTAACTTGCTTCTAGTGACCTCATCTAGGATTCTACTTTCCTGATCCTCAGAACAAATTTGTTCCCCATTTTGCTTCACGTGATACATGCTGCTGGCTCTGAGACTTGTTTCATAATTATGAAACTGGTTTGTGCAAGGGAGACTGGAGTAGTCTGACTTTTGGACAATGGAGTTGCATTCATTTTGCAACAGTAACTTGTTTTGGTACTGCGACATCTTACAAATGATGCCGTTCATTTCATTTCCCAAGCACTTGTCCTCCAGGTGCTGGTTTTCATAGCTGATTTTTAAGGATGCCACTTGGGTTACACAGCGCTCCAAGAGCTGCACGATGTTAGTGCTGCCCTGCCTTGGAGTGGGGCTGATGTAGCTCTGAAAGTGTCCCAGGGGAAGAGGCTGCAGTGGCTTGTCACAGGAGACAGACAGAGAATGATACATTGGTTTATTTTTGTCCTCCCTGTCCAGGGAGGTCCTGGGTGAGGTGGCAGCAGTCGTGTAGGAATAACATGACTCTATTTCATGGTTATTATTGAATAAAGGGTTTTCAGAGCTCTGGAAGTCAGGTACCTTGTTTAAACTTTCTGTCAATGTTCTTTCTTCTCTGGGGGTCTCACATCCCTTTGAAACTGTCATCTTCTCATTCTCAACTGATGATGCCTGCAGATCATCTCTGTTGGCCTGTGACTGTGGTGCATAATGTAATGTTCTGGTGGCTTCCAAAGCCCCAGACATTGCAGGTGAATCTTCGTGGTGATTCCCTTCCCTTTCTTGGATATCCAAGTTAGAGGTGTTAGGGCAAGAGTCTAGGCTGTAGTCTCGTTCAGCAGCGTTGACTGAAGAGACCTGGCTTGCCTCTTTGCTTTCATTCAAGGACACCTGCAGGTTACATGTCTCAGGTTCTCTCGTGCTTTGTTTCTCCTGCTGAGTTTCTGTGCTCACTTTCTGCTCTGAGCTGGAGTTGGGAACGTTCATGGTGTCACCAGACTTTCCTGTCTGTGACTGAGGGCTTTGAAGAGAGCCCGGGGAGGAAACAAGCCCTGCGTGTTTTCGCAGCCAGTTCATTATCCCCATGGTCAGTGAAAGCTCAGTATCACAGAGCTTTAGCA
The DNA here is from genome assembly GCA_035222435.1 of Microcambeva ribeirae. Lineage (NCBI taxonomy): Eukaryota > Metazoa > Chordata > Actinopteri > Siluriformes > Trichomycteridae > Microcambeva > Microcambeva ribeirae. The sequence continues at coordinate 44,343 of JAYECN010307733.1, read as the reverse complement.
AACATTCTTTGCCTTTCCATGTGCTATGGAAAAAGCCCTGGCTGATAATGTCTACAGCTGGCTGGGAAGCCATGTTTTCCTCCGCTCCAACATGGAAGCTGTAAATGGACAGAGGGATTTCAATGGCTTGTTCTGAAACACTTTCAGATGTGCACAAGTCATCTTCTAGGACTGGGCTAATTTTCACTTCGTTTGGGTCACAGAAGAGCTCATAAAGTGCATCCCCGCTGTAGCTGTCTCTTGGAAATTTGCTGGGGATGCCCGCAGTTTGAGCTTCCTTCATTTCATCATCTTGTCCAGGAGAGAATGAATCATAGTAGCCTTCATCGCTTGTGGATGTGGATTCCTGGTTGTCACTTTTCGGTGTTCCTGTTTCTAGGGAGCTTTCTTTGGAATTGTCACTATCTTTTTCAGGTGACACCTGGAGGTCTGGCACAGGTGTAGCTGCCTGGCTTTTAGCCTTTGCCACATCAGGACTGGGCATCTTCAGTAGCTTCTTATCAAACAGAGCACTCTGATGTAATCTCACTGACCTGTTGATGCTGTCCCAAAACTTGGCAAATTCGACTGTCTCATTCTGGCCAGGAGAAGCCAGCTGCTCCACACCGCCTTGGAAGGAGCCCATGCCGGGGCTGTCTCTGTGCTTGGCCCGTCTCACCAGAAAGTCTTTGCTGTTCTCCAGCTCCAGGTGAGCAGAGCTCTCATCAGCAAAGATTTCCCCACAGCCCGTGAGGGAGTCAAAGCTCTTTAGCGAGGCGACGTCTTCACACAGAGGGTTGCAGTAGTCATAGGAAGAGTCAGATTGCATCTCACTGTCCGAGCAGTCCTGGGACAAGCAGTCAGCTCCAAATGCTTCCCCAGTTTTGAAAAGATACCTTGCAAGGCGCCCCGACAGCTCCCTCTTGCACCCTGGAGAGGGCAGAGGCTTGTCCTTCTCAGCCAAGAACGTGAGACCATCTGATTTATTCTTTTTTATATGAAATATATCTCTGAGGCCTTTCTTCGATCTCTTGAGGGAGATCCGCTTCCGAGGAATGGTTTTTGCAACAGCTGGTACAAAAGGCAGCTGCGGTACAAAGTTCCTGTAATCTATCATCTGCTGGCTGCTGCACGCGGACCTGCTGTGGCTGACCACACACTCCCTCTTACTGCCGCCACTGGGCACCCCAGAAAAGCTGACGCTGCTGACAAGCCGCCCCCTTCCCCTTCCAGAGAAACCTTCTTCAGAGGCTCTGCTGCTGGGGCCACACTGCTCTGCCTTTTCTGCCTCAGCAACACACTCATGAGTTTTACTCTTCCGCACAAGCTTGTAGGAAGAGCCAGAGGATTTTTCCAAGCTGTTTTCAGCAGCCCCATTCCTTGCTGCTCTGATAGAAAACCTGTAGTTCTTGTGTGTGGCCAAACATACCTTTTGGACTTCAGCTTCACTCTGGTGTCCCTCTGGGATTGTCTTTTTGTCTTTTCCCATATCATCCTTGTTTATAGGTGCTGTATGCACCAGTGGTGCTTTCTCCTGTTGCACACTGGATTTTATGAAGGTTTTACCTCTCTTGAGCTCCATCCTCCTTCCTCACATCTGTTTCTGTAAAGAAAACAAAAGAACAAGAATACGACTTAGCTTGGTGGCTGGCAGTGAGCGTTCAGATCAAGTCAAAAAGCTACCACTTAATTATGACAGAAAAAATCACTGTTAATTATGATAGAAGTGTAATTTTGGATTTACAAAGACCAGTGTAGTGCTCTGAGGCAGTGGCAAAGAGAATCTTCACTGAGCATTGCTTACCTAGCTTCTAAATACACTGCATTGCCTGTGCCACTGCCAGTTTTGCACTATGCCTATATGACTTAGTATTGAATCTGTTTTATGTTTCCATACATTTAATTAGTGCATACTCTTTTTTAGCTATGACACTTTTAATTTTCTAGCAATTATATCACAGACACACAACATCTGATTCTTCCTGCCTTATGTCAGCGTGAATCACGGGTACATCAGTGGAGTTATCTAAGGACAGGTGACGGATGAACCAGGCACTTCCTGAAAAGCTGCTAGAGAAAGAGCCAGTCTGTTGCTGGGTGGGAAGCAAGGTTAAAACCCCAAGTCCTGTTCTTCAAAGAATGTGTTCAGTTCTTTCTTAAATGAAACCTCAGGTTGTGATTTGCCTTGTTTTGCATTGCTCAGACATAACTGAAACCTAGAGCCATGGAGCTCTGAAACACACACAAGCAATGCAGTGCTGAAGCTAACACGTGCCGACAAACCATGTGTAGCAACACTGACCGAATGAAAAACTACCAGCACTCCCACGAGTGGTCTGAGACTTAGCTCAGATCCCTGCATCCCAGTACAAAATCAGCAAGGATGATTTTAAATTCAGCACTAAGTCTGGCTTTTGTATATTCTTAAAATACCACCTTCTGTCTGCGGTCTCCAGAGACTTCCTGATTGTCAGGACTTGCTGGAAACAGCAGCCCCCCTGAGAAGGTAAGGGTTTGTGTGCTGGGGGGGTCTCACCCCAGACCTTCCTCATCAGCTCCACTTGCTCCCTCAGCAACAGACTGTTTCTCAGGAAAGCTGCAGAATGGCAGGTGGTTACAAATGTTTACTACTCAGTATAGCTCAATAAGAAATGATAGAAAACTTCAGGGTGAAGTAGGAACATTCTAGGTTAAGAGTATAGATGCTATGGAAGACATGGTGGATGGTGATAGATGAGGGGTCTATCAATATGTCTGTGGTGTTGGCACGTTTTCTTGCATTTGAGGCTACATGACAGTATTGCAGATCAGCCTTAATGAAAGGCAGTAAACATTTTTACTACACTGTCAGATATCTGGAGTTCACCAAAGCTGCAGAAAACCTGTTTTGCGTATTTATAAATAGGTCACTGGGACATGATTACATTCCTTTATTGAAAAGCACGATGTGATTTGGGAGAAATTTACTGTGCAGAACTGCAGCAGAGCTGGGAAAATGGTCAGAAACAGCTGACCCAAGATGTCATACCAACTATTAATATCCCCCAAATTAAGGGCCTGACATCTTAGTCCCTTGCAGTTGCAGAAGTAGGTACTGAGCCCTGCAGGAAGTCCTGCTGCAGAGGAGCTCCCTCCGGGGCTGTGACAGGGCAAATGCTATCGTTACATGAATGCTCTGCCTAGAAAAGCTCCCCGAAGTCCTACAGCTCTTTTTGCCTGTCCTGAGTATTAGGCAAGCATCATGTTCATAGGAAAATGTGTACTTTGGATGAAATAAACATCTTTTCTGTTGCTGCCTAAGGAAGCTTTGTAGGGATGGATTTTTTTTTTTTTTTTATCAAGAGTGAAACTTAATAAAGCTAGAAGTTCAGGACTTCAGCAGATCATTTTTAGGGAAAAGTTTAGTCTGCAACCTGTCTCCTTGACAAGGAAAACAACAGACTGACAGTTTGCAAGCTAGATCTGGAAGCTGCAAGGCATGGCTGGATTTTCTTTTTAATTGTTCTTTTCTTTTTGTATCTTAGACAGATAGATTTAACCTGAAAGGCCAAATGCCCTGAGCATCATAAGTACTTAGAATACATGTAATATAGTAATGGGAGACACACTGATATTTGCCTTTGCCACCAGTCATCCTGATAGAGCCATTCTTTGCCCTCAAGTTAAATCAGTTTTAAGACACAAAGGCAGACACTTTTTAAAGTTCTTTTGCATCTGTACAGTTGCTTTTGAGTTTTATTTGATGAGGAAAAAAATAAACTATATTTTTAAATTACTTTGCATAAAACCATCATCTTCATATTTTTCTTTTTTTCATTTCCCCCCAGGATTTATGCCAGCCTAGCTAGCGTCTGGTTCGTTATGTCATCCTACTTATCTTGTTTGAACACTGGGAAGACTTTGGGAATCTTCCCCCTTATTCCAGGGTCTATTACATTTGAATTCCAAGAGAGGAATGATCTCCTCAGCCAACTCTTTACGGCTCTTAAGAACAAATCACCAGGGACTGCAGATTTATTAAAATATTCATCCCAGATGCTGTTTTGTAACTGGTGTGCATTCCTCTTCATCTTCATATGATATGCATCTTGCCAAATACAGAACAGAAATATTTATTGAACACAGCTCTCTTTTCTATGTATATTAATACATTTACCATTGCATGTTCTAATGGACTCTAACCTTATACCATTTTTTTCTTTTTTGTCATAGAAAAGATTCTTTTTTTCTGTCATTTCTTTTCTTTTCAGGGACGTAGGTTGTTTCACTAACCTCAGAAGGGTATCAAAGATGTTGGATTCAGATTAAAATACTGTAAGGGAAAGTCACAGTACATGCCCCCCAGTGGTTATGTAAAACTAATGAACATTCTGTGAAAAACTATTCTGGGAATTCATAAAATGGTACATCTTCTCTGGGATTTCTTGACCTGTGCACTCAGCTGCACCGTTGTCTGTCTCTGCTCCTTTTTAATTATCTTTCTCTTATATTTAACTTGGAATATGTCTCCTCTTCCACAGAGGTAAAGTGTATGTGAGGGGCTGATTTCCACTTTTGCAAAGGAAATATATTTTGAAAATTAAATTCACTCTGAAGAAGAGGATCTTTTGGAAACTGGCAACCAGTCTATTAAGGGTAACTTGTTATGTTTTCAACGAGTCCTGGATTTATTCTCATTTTTGTTGCTTGGTTTCCTTTTTGGCAGCAATAGGATTATTTATGGAACTACATTTACATGGAGAACATCCCTGAAACTTCTCCTGGGCTACAATTTAATTGTGGTTTACCATGGTCCTAAATGCAGAAGCCTTAAGAAACTCCATCTACAGTGTGGTGCATTTTTGTTAGACTTGATCATAATTGCTGCTCACTCTGAGGCTTTTGTAAGCTTGTAAGCAGGCTATTAGTTCAGGCTTAGAGTATAATGGAAATAAGATTTTGGCATAGATTTGGATAATACTGCTCACAAAGTGCAGAGGTACTTGATGGTCAAATATACCATCTGTGCACAGGATCTGACAGCCTTCTTACGAACACAGAAGGGCTTTACTGCATCTGCTAAAGTAAAAGAAGATTCAGGTTTGGAAGAGGAAGGTAAGCACATGCCTGTACACTGAAGAGACGCAGTTTTAGGACAGTCAAAGCCATTTCTTAAAGTCCCGCGTTATGAGGACCTGAACTAGATTGAGTTAGCTAAGTGTTCTGGTTAATAGGAGCCATATTCAGGTGTCCTAAATTCTACCTGAGTCCAGATGAGCAGACAAGGAGGCCTCAGAAGAGCATGATGAAGCTGGACTGGATATTCAGTAGGACATAGGAGGAAGATGGATGACAAGTCAAGCTCTCTATTGCCACCAACATGTAGATCAGAGAAGAGAGGGGGACACACTTGCTTCTGTCCACAGCCCCCACAGTCTTCTGCCAGACTGGCATTTGGGATCTTTTGTGGGATTTTCTTACAAATTTCCTTTTGGAGGAAGATTTCCTTTGACTTCTGGGACTGGTGTCATTTTAGCTTATCTCACAGTGGAAAACTTTTGGTTAGGTCATCTTTTAAGAAAATATAAAATATCTAAGAAAAGAAAATGTATTTCACTTTCATCTGCCATTAGCTAAAGTGCCAGTCCTCTTGGGTGTAACTCTAGGAAGAACAGCCCACTGAAAAATTAAGAGTATTTGCTTCACTGATGTTGCACAGAGAGGAAAAAAAAGGGATTAGAGGGAGGAAATTTAGACTGAACTCTCTAGCTTTTGCAATTTGGGCTCAAAATTGCTTTTGCAACCATAACTATAGCTATGGCTTAGTTATTCTAAAATCTTATCAGCTGTCTGATTTGGACTGCTTCTACTTGCTTTTTTTTATGTGCAATTTATGTATAATTGTTTCTCTGTTAGAGATAAATTTGGCATACAGGAGTTGTTTTGTAGAGGAGATGGGAGTGTTCTTCCCCCTTTACATTTCATTCATTCTTAAAAAAAAAAAGGCCTGTTTGAAAGCTCTGCCTTGCTCTCTTGTTAAACAGAATTCTGCATACCACTTGGAGTCTAGTCTTGCCTCCCTCCTATTGCTTATATTAAGTAAAAGCAGACAAACCTTCTGTCCTGGTTAGTTCTTCATATTTAAAAAAGAAGGAAAGAGACGTATTTCCACAGCTCCTGTGTTTTGGAATGAGTACAAAATCCCTTTTTCAGAAGTGGCTTTGTATCAGTAGGACTTAAGATCCTTTGTACCAAAATTACCTGTGAAATTTTTACCCCTGCTCTCCAAACGGTAGAAATATTTACATTTCCTTGAAATATATATCTGGTTTGTGCATTTGGATATGTATTGTGCTTAAAATGGACACACCTTAAAATGATATATTATAAAATATTTCGTGAAGAAATTGCACAATAGGAAAGGGAGAAGGACTGAGCACCCCAGGGTGAATTCCAGGGCTCCCTTTCCATGGCTTCTTAACCTGGGCAGGATTTTTGCTGGGCACCAGTCTCAAGTCTTAAAACACATAAACAGGCAAGTGTGCCGAGCTGAGAAACATGGCTCCTTTCAAAATCAGTGGATGATGCTAATTTTTAATGCTTTGGAGCTAATCAGTTAGCATTGCATAAGAAAGAGATTTTACACCCAGGAAAGAAGGGGATATTTTTGGAATAAGACTATTTATTGACTTTCATGAATCTTGACTCTCTAACTCAGGAGATAAATTTAATACTGGAAATGCTTATGAATAGTGAGATATATATATATATATATATATATATAAATAAAACATATGTCCTCTTCTGTTAGTTGCATTTTTAATTATAAATCAGCTTCCTTGCTAAAGGGGGTTGATATCCTGCCTGCAGTTATTGTAATACTGTTTCGTGTAAGCAAATGAATGTTAAAGTTCTTACAATGGAAACCAAAGAGGATTTTAAAGCAGTTCTCATCTTCCCATGTAAACTGCTTACTCTGCTTATCCCCATTAGGAAACAGAAAAGAACAGGGTGGAAACAATGGAAGATGTAATCAGGGACAGTCATGACTCACAAGAATGTTTATTTTTAAATAAACCTGTGTGACACACAAACCTGCATTGAGATCATGTGTGTCTTTGGAGTACTACTCCCTTAAGCATTGGTGGCAGTATCTTATCATTCCCCTTAATCACCCTTGGGTAGCCCAGGATGCCCAATTATTTGCATCTACATTTAGGTCAGGCAGTGGCTTTCCTGCTAGGAACCGGGAAAAAGCACATTGCCTTGCTTTTCCTAAATGTTAATTCCCCTGAGCACACAGAATAAAATCTTACGCTCCCCAGCAGAATACTAGAAGGATGTGTAGTTAAAAGCTTAATCTTATTAGCAAGATGCTGTAGGAAAGTCTGAACCTTCAGTTAAGCCCTACTGAAGTAAAGCTAAGGCATTTTCATAGTAAAATTAGCCACGTTTCTGCTTGCAGCACGCAGTGGCGGTGCGTACGAACAGGAGGGATCGCCCAGGGAAGAGCAGCACCCGCCAGCAGGGACGGAAGGAGGGTGAGTCCATGACAAAAGGTGGCTCCTTCTCTGCCAAAACCTCTGCACGCCTCGCTCAGTTTTCTCCCATACCTGAGGCTGAGAGAACTGTAACTGCCTGAAATATTCTTACTGCACCTCATGAAAGAGCAGTGTAAACTCCTGCACAGGGAGTTACTGAATCATTAGTGTATTGCCAGGGAAGGCAGCTGAAATTCCTGCTGTGTACCTGAAAGGGAGGCAGTGCGTTTATTAGTTGTCATGCCCAGCAGCCTGTTGTACCAGGCAGCGAAGTGTTGACTTGCCAGCTTTGGCCATTTTCAGTAACATCTTATTGAAAAGGAGATCGAATGTGCGTTTTTGAAAACACAGGTACACACTGGTCAGACATAAAAATAAATAAAAAGCAATCTTTCAAAAATGAGCAATCAACTTAAAGTACTAGTCTCTTGTAGTCCCAATGAGTGCTAGAGCAAAGGAAATGCTGTTGCACCAAAGCAAACAGTAAGGCAAATCACAAAAATGCTACTCACCATGTTTTATCACTGAGCAGAAATCCTCCCTCCTAGCCTTGCTACTGCAGCTGGTCTTTATTCAGAGGCTCCTGTGATGCTTTTCAGATTCGGAGGGGCTGGACCACTGCTGCTCTCCACTGTTATTCTCCACCCCCTGTCTTTCCCTCCTCCTCCTTCCTTCATCAACACCCCCTTATTTCTCTTGCTTGTAGCTTTTTCTTACCCTACATAAATTCTAGGCTTCCACATGTAGCTTGATTTAGGAAAGATGCTTATTTCATCCAACTGCTTGGTATCATGGAAATACCTCCATTTCTAAAGGAAAAAAAAAAAACAAGCAGGGAAGCTGGAGAGTCCTGCATTTTGGTTACTCTCTATGTGACAGCTTATTAAACAGGGAGGAGCACATCCAGTATATTTGCATTTCTCACCCGGGTTTTTATTTCTGATTGGGATTTGGGAAACCAGCCCTAACAGATATATCTAGGTTAATGAAATGTTTTGCTGTGCAGTATATTCACATTGCTTAACTGTGCCACCCTGTGAAGAAGTAGTTGGTAAGGCTTTTGTTAATGCTGATGTAAGAGATGATGTCATGTGATAGCAAACTGGCTGGCAGGGGAGAGAGTGAGTGTTTCTGCTGCCCAGAGCTAGAATGCCTGGTGTTTGCCTCGTATTTCATTCACCAAAAATGATTTACTGATTTCTCCGTGCAGTCATCTAATTTGTGCTTCAGTATGCAGTGAAGTCAAAATCTGAGCCTCTACCATCATTCCTTGTCATGGAGATGTTTATAATCACCACAGGTACCAGAGTGCTGGCCTCCCTTCCCCACCCCTGTCTTCGTGGTTCTTGCTTGACAGTCCTTCCCCACATTTGGTTTCCCTGCATTCTCCTCCCTGATTGCTGAAACACTTCTGCTGAGGACACCATGGGGAGCCTTTTAAAAGCAGAAGTGTGTATTATAAAGCAGTGGATTAATCCACTGCAGTAGCTCTCTGGTGAGCTGCATTTTTAGAGCTGTACTCTGGGATCCTGTGTGTGCACACTGGTAGATCTGCAGGCAGTTTACCCTTCTCATTGCGGGGCTAATATCAGTATTGCTTTGAGGCAGTAATCAAGCAGGGGTCAGGCAGTCAGGACAGAGCAAGTTCAGACAGGCCCAGTCTGCACGGAACAGGTATTTAAAAAGTCCTCCAGCTCTGTGAGCACCAAGCTTGAGCGCTCCCACACAGTGAGAAGGGTGCATCACTCAGACGGCTGATCTCTGCTCCCTCAAGTGACAGCAGAAAGGGAACAAAAGCTTAACCTGCTACCAGCATCTCAACAAGCTGGCCTTAGCTGAGCCCTGGAGACGGGAAGGGAAGGATCTGCAGCTTCGTGCTGTGCAGGCTTTGAAAGCTGAATAGTCTGCTAGGTAAGCTTGAAAGGATGCAGAACAGAGGGCTTCTACTCTGAATACCAGCCATTAAAGCCAGAGGCTTTAAGCCTTGTTGGTAGAGACTGGAAAGTTTAATTTTGGAAATCCCCAGGGTTCAGCCCAACCTGAACCAAGTTAGAAAGCCCTGGTAGGACTCCACTGAAAGACTGGTGAGAGGATGGTAAATGCCAGTAGTATAGGGAGAAACCTTTTTTCATGATGGGGAAATGAGGCTACCAAGTTGATAGTGGTAAACCCTTGCTGTGCAGTGATACTGGCTTTGGGAACCTCCACTTACTCTGCTGGTTTTTGGAAAGAGGGAACCTTTTAAACCTTTGAAGTCCTCTTTATTCAAAATAGCATTAATGCTGTTCAGAAATGCTGATAGATGTGAGAGTCAGTCAGAGGTCACTTTTTGTGCTGATTCAAGGCTAGTAGCTGGTGTTGGTAGCATCTCAGAAGAGCTCGTCACTCTAGCAGTGTTTTAGGTGGCTCCTGTATGTCCATTGCCCAGGGCAGTGTAGCTCTGCTCCTCAGGGACTGCGGTAGCTCTTGTGGAGTTGTCCCTGCTTCTCCTAAATGGCTCCTTTGCTGGAGGGGTCAGAGGAGATCTCTGTCAGACCTTGATGAGATACCCAAACATCATGACTCATAAAGCTGCTCCTGTGGTGAAAAATCTCCAGGTTTTAGGGGCTTTGTTTTCCATGTGGAGAAACATATCCAGCTTTAGAGTCTTTTATTTCCCTTCATCAACTGCAAACCATTAAGCTTGGTCACTGGCCTAAGTCACAGTCCCACTGCACGCATAGGACCCTGAAAAGCAGCTAAGTCAGAGTAGCTTTTACGTGCTGTAATAGAGCCGCTTTTCCTTTCTAACTGGTTCTCAACTTACAGTTACCTGAACTATCCTTTTCTGCTTGTCACTTCATTTTAGGCTATTCCTCTGTGGTTCATCAGATTGGTTCAAACAATCCTTTTCACACAGTGCTTTGCTATATATGTTTGTGTATAAATACCTGTGTATGAATCTAATCAGCCTTTGCTGATTCAATCAACTTCAGCCTGTCCAGGAATTGTTCTGGGTGTCAGGGGGCAGGCAAGGGAAGTGGAGAACTGTAAATGAAGGGCACGGGTAGGACAAGGAGGGACCCTCAGTGAAGAAAGACTAAAGAGCATCCAGATCCTGACATGGGCAAGGAAAAGGCATCAGGAATCCTTGGTATCCAGTGAGAATGAACTGGGGAAGGAAGGAAGAAAATCGACATAAAGGATGATATGGAAAGACAAGAAGCTCCTAAATCAGACAGGGAGTTTTTGGATGAAACAAGCCCAGCCTACCAAGACTTGGAAGCTTCCATTTCCCCCAAAGTGGGTAGCAAGTGTTTTGCATCAATCTGTTGAGCACAATTATTAGCGTGAGCTACTCACACACAAAAAAGGCTGTACTATTTTAAAATCTTCTCTGCATGGAAGGATATAGCTGACTCTTTAATAATCCTGTACAGACTCAGGACAGAACTGTTTGCTGAGATAACTCTTTCTTTCCAAGGAATTACCTACAGAATGAATTGACCCAAGTTATTTTCTGCCCGTGAACTAACGGTGAGTCTAACAATCCCTAATCCAGTTGACTTTTCTGCTAACATCAGCTAAAACTGAATTATTCATGCATCCTTATCAGTGTATCATGGTTTCACATGTTGTAGAGATTTGGTAATGGGATATGGAGCCTTTTCTCTCCAAATCACTATCAGAAGGCTGGGCTAGGTTGAAGTGGGCAATCTTCGCTAGTTATCTGACTGCTTCCCAGAGTTTGCATTAAGTTAATTACTACTCTGCTTTCAGTTACTTGCTGATCTAGTGTCTGCTACAGAATTTATGATTAAAAATAGTTAATCACGTCAATGCTTAGCAAATTAAATAGAAGCACTTTTATCCACAGCTTTCTGTAAGCATATTCTACCTTCAATATCCTCATCCCTGGGTCTTCCCTGTGAGGCTTGGTGGTTCTCATGTTGCTGAGGTGGAGAAGGTAGGGCTGCAAGAGCCCTGTCAGCACTGGTTTAAAAAGCAATGCTATAAATGGAAAGGAGGATTTTAATGAAAAACTTTCTCTGGGGAGAAGCTAGAGGAAATTTCTCTAGCTGCTTATCTGAGAATGCTGCCATTAAGCTTTCCACTTTAAGCAAAAGACTATCAGATAATAAAAGCTCACTTACAAAATCAGTGGGTGAAGATGAACTGCATTATCTGGAGCACAGCGTTGTTTCAGCAATCCCAGGTCTTCGCAACGCAAAGGTAATAAATACATTGGAGGGCCTGACACCTCGGGGACACATCCACAGAAATGCTTAGAAACAGATATTCAAGTCACATGTTTAGAAGTTTTTCTATTCCAGATGTGCCTGTGGAGCATAGGTATTTATCCAGATGATGCAAGAATAGCTCTAGTTACACTACAATTATTAGTGTATATTTGGGCATATATTTCTATATAGTGGCAACATGTAAGGGTGATGGAAAGATGAGTTTATTGGTATGTTTATCTGCATCTGCTCTCTGAAACTAGAGCAGGTAACGCTCTTGAACAAATTTTACTCTTTTGGCCACAAACTCTGCAAAAATTAGGGTATTCGTTGTCTGAAATGTTGCCACCACTGTAGGTTAAACAGAACTTATAATTCATTCTTTATAGAAAACCTACTTTAATGTTGTGTTATGTCCACCCCATCTTTAGAAAACAGCACAGCCTCTGTGTTTAGAAAACAGTGCATTCTGGTGCAACCTATGAGCAAAATTTTATCTGCTTCCACTGTGTAAAATGCCCATGTGATGACTGGAGAAAAGGTGATAAGATTTTTTTAATGACTTTTTCATGTGACTTGGTTTCCCTGCTTAATTTTATATAGCTCTCTGCCTGGTTACATGCATTTCATTGTTCTGAAGGCCCTGCTAAAACTCAAGCAGGAAACAGATACAGATGAGGTAGCCCTAGATACACAGCTTCAGCTAACAGAGATGAGGCCAGCGGTAGGGGACAGACTGTTTCAGGAGGTCTAATAGGATAGTCTTTCAAACGCTAAAGCTGGGATCAAAGGAGGGCTAAAACCGAAAAGAACCAGATAAGGGAGAAGTGAGTAATTAGATAAGGGCTGCTGAGGGTGACAGCAAAAACCAAGTGGACTCAGATGTGTATGCACAGATGGAGGGGTGGGTGTTAATGCTGTGAGCAGGACAGGATGCTTTTGGCTTTCACTGTATGCTTTTATTTTGTGAAAACTCGTGTGCTGCACAGATACACACTCTTGTCAAAGGATCTTGCAAGGGAGTCCTTCCTGATGGTATGGGGCCTATCAAGCAAATCACAAATTCTGTTTGGGGAAAAACAGAACCCCTCACTGAATGCGTAGTTGGTGAGACCTCAAGCAAAAGAGCACTGCAGCCAGCCTGGTAACTGCGACAAATAGACCTTCTGCCTTTCATAAAATCCCTCTTGTCTGCCAGGCTGTCTTTAAACACAAGCAAGCAAAAGGAAGATGGATGAAAATGAAGCCTTTGAAATCACCAGCATTGGTTTTCTCAATCAAAATACATTTGGAAACAAATCTGTGTGCTGGATTTATATTGTAAGTGGCAATCAATGTGCCTCAGCTGTATTTGAGTGTATACAAGCAACCTGTATCTCTTAGAAGAGACTAAAACTGTGGCTTTTGAGTGTAGCTGGCTGGGAGACCTAAACATAATGTTTGGTGGGGTTTGTGCCTCTTGTTTTCCCCACCTGTTGTGCATTAAGTGCTAGTGGGAGCAGTGGAAGCCTGTAGCTCTGTGTTGCCTGATGTGCTACTGGAGCTGGGTGAGGAGCCTGCAGACCATGTTCCTTGAAGTGGTGAATGATATTTGTGCCAGATGTGTTGCAAAAAGGTAAGATTGTTATCATAGTGAGGTCTGGTGGTTAATACATTTTTGCAATTAGCATAAAGGCAGTAAAGCTGCAAGTAAGCTTCCAAAGAGGTGCTTCATTAATATATCATGAGTATTGACAATGCCAAGGTCACAGCTTGGGTTGCAGCTATGCTAATTAACAGAAGGTTTTAAAACACAGCAGTCCATTTAAAGTGAGGTCATTTGAGTCCCATTCTCTTTATCCTTCATCCTTCCTGTTCTTTGCTTTGGCTGTTACTGTGGCTCTGGAACAAAACTGTCTTTCCCAGCTGTTCGATTTTTGACAGAGGGGCTATTAAGGTTTCTAAGCCAGCTGCTTGGCAGTGCTCAAGCATATTAAACTGTTACATATTTCTCTTACGTGCCCTGTGCTGCAGTAGGGGAGATGTTGTGCTTGTTCCTGGGGGCTGAGGGGAAACAGGGTGTGTTGGTTTAGGTAGGTTGGTAGGAACAGGGTAAGTTGCTTTAGGAAAAACAAAAATCTTTCTTGGTCTTGAAATACAGAACTGGCAATTCCTGGCCTTGCAGAGATGCTGTTGCAACCTGCACTTTCAAACAGGACTAGTGAGGTTTGGACACCTCTGTTTCTAGGTTCCTAGTTTGAAATACTTTAAAGGGAGTCCAAGGATTTTTAAAAATCAGACACCTTTAGGTGCTTCAAAGCTCTTTCCACGGTGAGTTTCTACTGCACAGAAAAACATCAGGAGACTGGAGAGTTCACAGAGCTTGAGTGAAAAGGAGGATAAAGTCATACGAAGGGCAGGTGCAAAGGCAAGCGACTTGGAGCACAGCAGCGTTTCTGAGCACTGTCTCTTCTGGCTGACATGATGGGGAGAGGTAGCCCAAAATGGAGAGAAGGCACCATAAGGCAAGTTAACTTCTTCCTCAGCTCATCAAAAAGATTTGTCTAGTCTGGAATAAAATCTGGCCTGACTCGTGGCTCTGGGTGCTGTCAAAGAAGTGTCAGCAGGACAGGGGGCCTTCATTTCCTCATTCGTTGCTTCAGCCCGAAGGTCTGTGGGTAAGAGGTGCTGGTGCCTCTCTGTGCACGGTGCAGAGTGCGTGCCAGGGTGCTCTTGCTGCAGGCTTTGCTGGTTCCTGTTCTGTGTTTGCCCTATACCTGCATAGATCAAACTCAGGGCAGCCTCCTCCAGGCATGGCCCCAGGAATTAGAAATTACCTAAAACAACAAGGAGCCGAGATACCCTAGTTGCTGGAGGAAAACTGGGTAACACACAGAGAAGCCTGGCTGCTCTGCACGGGCCAAATTTGGTTCCATGAACAGAGTGAGTTCCGCAGCCGAGCTGCTCTGGATGGGCTCTGGAGCAGCTGGGCCCAGCGCTGTGCCGCACTTGGCCCTTCAAACTGCTGTACCCGAGTGCCTTTGGTGTCCCTCCATCAGCGCCAAGGGGGCTTCTCACTGTACACATTGCTCCTGGGGACTGGGACTGTATATTTTATTTCATATTCCTCATCTTTGGCTGTTCATAGGGAGGACAAAAGCCTTCCATAGATATGATATGCTTGTCAGGCTATGGCAGTCATCAGCGCTTTCAGTAAGGAGAAGCAGACCAGATTCACAGCTGAACAAATAGGCTTAACAACACTGCATTTTGGCACCCACAGGGATTATCTGGTGCAGCAAAAGCAGTTGGGTCCCTTGTGCACACGAGTCCCTGCTGCTGCAGGGCCTGTGTACTGAGCTGTGGGAGCCTAGCTCAGGGGCAGCTAGCTGTTGGCAAATGATAGAAATCTAAGTATGAGTGGGGTTTTTTTCTTTTTCTTTTTTGATGCTTTTAGGAATTGTAGGCATTTTTCAAGTCTAGAAGTGGTAGTATCCATAGGTGGCCCTACAACTGCCACAGAACCTGTCCCACCCTGCGCTCGCTGCTTAGGCAGGCATTGGGAGGGACCTCGCTGAACCTCTCTGATGTGACTCCAGTGTTTTCCGGATTATCATCACACTTAACTAGAAAATCATGTTGACACCAACTGATATTTCTGTCAAAAATACAGAGGATTGGCTAGCACAGCTATCCGAGTTTTTCTGTCAAATAGGAGAGATGTGGATTGCTGCGTATCTGCTAGTGCCTTTCTGCACTAGCCTGGTGTGCTGACAGTGTGTTTTTCAGACTTGTGATTTATAGGGTCACTTAGTGAGCCTTTCTGAAGCCCTTGACTGTGGAATGAGCTTGCAGAGTTTGTGTTCATGAGAACACAAAATGTATCTGTTTTTGTTTGTTTGTTTGTTTTTTCTTGAGGAAAGCTTCCTGAAGTTATTAGTCAAAGGAAATTAATATTAAGGAATACCCATTTTTATAAAGGATGTTGCAGTAAGAAGGGCTTGATTTCTCACTCTAGTGGTTGCTCCTGTAGATACTGTAGTGTCTCAGCAGGAGAGACTTCCAGATGGAAAGAAAAGCTTATAACATGTATTTCTGAGATGTTAACAAGAGAAAATGTCCTTGTTCAGACCATGTTGCAAAATACTGTTTGTTGCAAACAAAGATACTTTCCACTAGATGGCCTTCCAGGATATCAAACAGTGAATATAGCCTATAAAGCCAGAAAGAAAGAGTTTCTACGCTTGGAATTGCACTTTATGCTTTGTCTCTAAAGAGATCCAAGCTCTGTCCTGTGATTCAGGTAGTCCAAACACCTTCACTGAGCCTTGCCCAGTGGTGAAACTGGGCAGGGTTTCTGCCCTAGTCTGAGTGTACAAACCATCCCTGAGGCTGGGTATAGTTAGTGGTAAGGGATGAGGAGGCAGTTGGGACTAGATTTACAGGTTAGAGACTGCAGTGAAAGGATGGTGTGATGCACATTGCCCAGCGCTGCGGGCTACTGCTGTCCCCTTCATCACTGCTGCTGGTGAAGGTGTCTGAGATGTCCTGCAAGAGCAAAAGCAAAAGTTCCCCTTCCCTTTGCATGAAATGGTCCGTGCACTCCAGCCCATACACTGCTGCACGATACGAGATGGGCTTGATGCGGTTTGAAGAAATGAGTTATTTGGGAGGAAAAGGGCAAACAACAGCACTGGGTGCTAAGAACACATAGTGGAAATAAGTAAACAAAAGCTGTCACTAATAAGGTATGTGGAGGGGATCAACACCAAGCAGTATACTGAGGGACTAAGTTGAAATTTCAGGTAATCGTGACTATCATGGAAAAACAAAATGAGAAAATTGTAAAAAGTACTTTAGCGAGTAGACCAGGTTTGGTGCATTCGTTGGGAAGGAAATGCAGCAGGTTTTTGGGACAGCAGTGAATATCGCTGTGGCACCTGGCGTGTTCTCTTTGTCTCGCTGTGCTGGCTACGAGGGACTGGAATCCATCTTCCTGGCTGAGAAGCTACTAAGTGGTATTTGGGTAACAATGAGAAAGCTGAGCGCATGGGTCTGGACAGGACATGCAGCAGCAGTTAATTCAAACAGAGGAGTCGTCCCATGAGGCCCAGGGAGTAGGAAGATCTGAGCCTCACTGAGCATTAGTGTGGCTAGTGCAGAGTTCTTAAAAGAGCAAGGAGTCGGTGTGGAGAACCTCCAGGTTGGGATTGCAGCTGGGATCGAAGCTGAGGTGCGGGCATGTGGGTCGCCAGTGAGACAGCTTCAGAGGAGTCACTCCCCTGTGGGTCAGTGAAAGAAAAGACAGGTTTTAGGGTGTGCACAATTTCTTTGCAATTATGGGAGTAGAGTCTAGGAAAAGCGGGTTCCTGTAGAAGGTCATGGATAGCCTTGATAAGCAGCCCTAATTACTGTGTTTGTACTGCAGTTTGTTGGGCCTCTTGCTGGAAATTAGTCCTCATTGTGCACCATTAGAGAGAGAAGTGAGTGCATTCAGAGCATGCTAAAAACAGAAGGGAGAGGAGGAGGAACTGATCCTCCTCCAGTTCATTTACAAGAACAAATGCATTTTAGTAACTTTATCCTCCAGGAGACACCCCGTGAGACTCCAAGGACCCCACTGTGTGTCTGGCAAAGGCAGAGTTAAGTGCTGCAGGCTGATTTTACCCAGGTTGAAGAGGTTGCCTTAGTGGGGGGTAAGCGGCTGCTTACCCAAGGGATGTCTTTCTGTTTCAGGACCAGGAAGGGCGGGCGTGGGAGTTTGCCAGTAAACAGCTCAGCAGTGAAACCTCGGGGCCTCTCCTTTCCTCC
This sequence comes from Microcambeva ribeirae, assembly GCA_035222435.1. Lineage (NCBI taxonomy): Eukaryota > Metazoa > Chordata > Actinopteri > Siluriformes > Trichomycteridae > Microcambeva > Microcambeva ribeirae. The sequence continues at coordinate 26,834 of JAYECN010307733.1, read as the reverse complement.
GTGTGCTCTTGCACACAGGCTTTCTCGCAGCCACACCAAGCTCCCTGCAGCTGCAATGTTTCTAGCAAAGTGTCCAGATGAAGCAGTGGGTGTGAAACTGAACGTAGCCCACGCAGTGGGTAACTCCTGTGCCAGTCCCAGTGCGATGAGAGAGGGGGACCTGGACATGCTGGACAACTGGGCAGTGAGAAACCTTACGAAATTTGACAAGGGCAAGTGCTGCAAGGTCCTGCACCTGGGCAGGAATAACCCCAGACACCAGTACAGGCTAAGGACCGACCTTCTGGAGAGCAGCTCTGCAGAGAAGGACCTGGGCGTCACGGTGGACAAGTTGACCATGAGGCAGCAGTGCCCTCGTGGCCAAGAAGGCCAGTGGGATCCTGGGCTGCATTAAGAGCAGCGTTGCCAGGAGGTCAGGAGAGGTGATCCTGCCCCTCTACTCAGCCCTGGGGAGGCCACACCTGGAGTACTGTGTCCAGTTCTGGGCTCTCCAGTTCCAGAGGGATGTGGAGCTGCTGGAGAGAGTCCAGCACAGGGCTACGAAGATGAGGAAAGGCTGAGAGAGCTGGGCCTGTTCAGCCTGGAGAAGAGAAGGCTGAGAGGGACCTAATCAGTGTCTCTAAGTACCTCAAGGGAGGCAGTGAGGAGGATGGGGCTGGCCCCTCTTCAGTGGTGGCCACCAACAGAACTAGAGGAAACGGCCACAAACTGAAGCATCAAAAGTTCCACAGGAGATTAAGGAAAAATTTCTTGACCGTGAGGGTGACAGAGCCCTGGCACAGGCTGCCCAGGGAGGCTGTGGAGTCTCCTTCTCTGGAGATCTTCCAAACCCGCTTGGACGCAGTCCTGAGCCACATGCTGTAGGTGACCCTGCGTGTGCAGGGGGGTTGGACTAGGTGATCTCTAGAGGTCCCTTTGAACCTTTCCTGTGATGCTGTGACAGTACCCACACCCCACAGCTGATCTCCTAGTGCTGTAGCTGCCTGGTGTAACAGGGCTGCTTTGAGTGCAGCTTGGGGAGTACTTCAAGGTGACAGAAATATCATGGAAAGCAAAATGACTGAAGGAGGAAAGGAGGCCCAGAACTGCACCGAGGTGCCTGTCATGAGGCTGCATCTGACCAGCCAGCAAAGCCCTTCAGTGCAGTCCAGGGCAGATCTGATCCAGGTCAACTCACAGCTCATTCAAATGGTGCCGCTTCACATCTGGGTTGCTATTTTCTTTATGAGTTCATGGTTTCATTCTGAATTCATTATTTCCTTGCTGTATGTGTCTTCTTCCAAATTCTATGATCTATAGCAGTTTTGTGTGTCTTTATATTCCTCTTAGTCACAGTGCCTTGTGCTGGGCTGGCACTGAAATGTTTTCTTTGGAGCAAGAAACTGCTGTTTCATGGCAGGAAAAGGCAGCTCAGTTAAAGTGACCGGGTTATATGGCTGCCATGCTGGTAGGTAGCAAGGGCTATGAAAGTATAGAGAGAATGGCAAGGGAGTAGGGTGCATTGGCATGGAACCAAGACTTGGGAGATGAAATTTGAATTTCTGGCTGAACCACTCCTTTTTGGTATGACTTGCGTTAAAGTGCTGAAAACGCATCCAGGCCTCTAGGTGCTTCTGAGGATGACAGTGAAGGAAAAGAGGATGTGTCATCTCATGCTCCTCATGCATATCCTCTCATGAGGTGAAACTTGGACTTGGAGAAGAAAAATCGAAGTAAAAATGAACCAGACAGTGAACTGGATTATCGCAGAGCTTGCAGATGGCACCGTGCATGCGACCCTGCAGTAAGTCCTGGCTTGCCTAAGGAGAGGCCATGGCTCTTGCTCCACACATGCTGGTGCTTAATCTCACTGCCATATGGCGCCTGTGCCTGGCACTTCCTGCAGCAGTGTGAGATGAGGTTGCCGCCGGCGGAGGGGGCGCAGGTGTGTCAGAGCAGCAAAGCTGCTGCAGAGCCTTCGCCACCCAAAAGCACTGCTGTTCCCAGGTGCGGTGCTGCAAGCTGCATAGGAACGTTCTACCGACAGCAGCCAAGCTCCTTCCTCTCCGGGATGGTGCTGTGCCTCACGCTCACCTGTGCTCTGCACACATCACAGTCGTTCATTCACTGTCGTCAAAAGGCATGAGCAGTAAAAGAAAATGCTTTTTTTTTTAAATTATTTTTCAGTGCTTTTTCCCCTTCCTTTCACCTTTCCTACTCCAGTCCAACCATGTTTCCTTCCATATTACTTCTTATCTTCTCCATCTTCATCTCCTGCTTGTACCGCATAGGCAAATCCTTCCCCATCATGAGAGAGGAAATTTCTCTCAGGAGTAACTCCTATCAGTACCTTGGTAGCAGTTTTTGAAAACCTTTTAGGAATATTTGAAAGATGAAAGTTCCTCCATAAAATTGAACTGCTTTAGAAAAGAAGACTGTTATTTTAAAAATAGATCTTACTTAGTAATCCCTTTCTGCCTTTTCACAGATGCATTATGAAAAGTAGGTAGGTAGGAGTGGGAGATTATTAAATCCAAGACGCAGTCTAGGATGGCTTCTGGTGGTGTCTTGCAAGCCTGTAAATGACTACATAAACTAGCAGTTGCCATAAATTCCTGGTGGTATTTGCAGCCTGTCACATGGAAACCTGTTAGGGGATGAACCCTACTGGACCTTTCAGCGCAGAAGCAGCAGAGTGGCAGGGGAGGGAAACTTGTCTTGCTTTGCCCTCCCGGGCTCGGGAAATGCAAATGGATGAGCTGTTCTAGCTGCAGCTCTGAGCAGCGAGTGCCAGTGCTGCTGCAACAGTTCTTTTTCTCCAGTTGTGTTACTTCTCCAACCTTCTATGATTAATACTATTGCTTTCCTGAAATATGTGTGAAATTCCAAAATTCTATGTTTCTGACATACAGTTCAATGCTGAACATTGCATCTTCAGGGCAGATTTGTTACAGAATTTGTCCTGGCTTTTTGATCACCATGGCCTGATCTTATTTGGAATTAGAAAAAAAGATTCAGAGATTGAATGTTGAGTCATGCCAGTCACTCAGTCCAGCCTCTCTTTTGCTTGTGAGCCTCATCAAAATGTCTTTGAACGGGGACATCTAATGCCTCTTTTCTCCTTTTGTTCCAGGTTTCATTTGACCTTTAAAGTCATTGTAACCTGAGCTTAGTTTTCACACCCGTTTCTTTGCTCCCTGCGTTCTAGTAATTGCTATGCTGGCTTGTGAACTTTGTGCAGTTAAAAAAGCAAAGCATCCACTGTTGTGGTTTTAACAAGCAAGGCACTGAAAAGCTTTTGGTAAGTCTGGAGCCACCTGGAGACAGGTAGCAGAGCAATAGAGCTACCTGATAATGAGGCTGGGGCTGCAAAGCCTCTCTTCTCAACCTGGGAGTCCTCGCCCTGAATAGGGTTGCGGAAAAGTTTGTAAGGGATCTGAAAGAGTTAGAAAAAGGATGCCTTCGAACTGACTTTCTGTTAATTAAGAGGATAAGAAAAAGAGAAAGTCTGATCAGAAACACGATAGTTAAAAGTGTTCTGATGACGTGTTCTTCATTGACAGCCGCCTCACTTCCTCTAGGCAGAGGTGAGAATATGGACACCTGTCGCAAGTAGTTGTAGCTGGTTCTCCCCGCCCTGCTGGGGAGCTGCCCTGCCCATGGGCACTCGGCTGTTTGCTGCACCAGCAAGCGGGGCACCTTCTAGACCTGGGTGAGCACAGACAGGGGCATCTGTGGAAGGAAGCTGAAGAAACTGCAACAGCACATGAATGCTGCTGAGATCAAGGTATTTTTACTAAACTTGCCTGGAAATACCCCTATGAAACACCATTCCAGTGAAAAATGGACCCAAATTGGACCGAAGTTTGTTGGACCCAAGTGTCTCATCCAGAACACCCGTGTTGAAGGAGCAGTGGCCAGCTCTGAGGCAGCATTCCTACCCTGCTCTCCCAGGGATCGTGACCAAGCAGATCAGTGTCAGCATCTTCAGTTCTGGGGCCAACCCAGGACACGGTCTTTTCTAGGCCAAGAGCTGGTGTCTCTGCACCGAGGGACACTGGAGCAGGCAGCCACATCACAGACTCCATCTCGTGCTGAGACACCCAGGGAACCTCGCCAAGATGAAGGTGAAAATGCAGTTGAGCTCCATCTCTTGAGCCAAAGAGTATTACTCTGGTTGCCTTTCCTTTCTTGTATGGTGCTCCCCAGACGGAGTTGTGGCAACTTGTTTGCCTTTTGTACACAAATCAGTTAGACTGAATCTTCTTGACATGGGAGGCCTCCCTGTGTGTGTACAGGTTCAAGGTCCAAAGCAGCTGCTATAAGATATGATGTTCTTATGTGCTTGACCGTTTCTGTTCAATTTGGCAACATCTGTTTGTGGTTTTAACAGACTGTGATGTCTGAAGTCTCTGATGCTTGATTCACGATTGCTCAGTGTAGCTGAACACATGCTTACTTAGCTCCTGCAGACTAACAGACAAGATAGTTGAGCTTTCAGGAGGGTGGTTTGGTTGAGACAGAATGAGTAAAGTGATTAACAGCATATGGCTCAGTTGGAAAATCAATGCAGACTGTAAAATAAGAGCCAGGAGAGAGGTTGCTAATACAATAGGTCTGAATCAGCAAGATATGTAAAAAGTTCATCCACCTAACATAAATTTACCAGAGAGCACTGAACAGAAGAAATCAATATCTAGAACATTAACACCAGATTTACAGGAAATTGCAGGAGAATCGTTCAGGTCGGCACCGCAGTATATTGAACGGCGAGCTGCAACAGCGAGGCAGCTATCACAGGTCAATATCCCCAGGAGTGGTCTTCAGAGCTGCCAGCTCTGTAGCCAGTAGTCTGGGTGCTCAAACCGCTCCTAAGTTCAAGAAAATTAAAGGAAACAATTACATGTTCTCCAGATCTACCCGTTCTGGCTCTATATCATTGTGTCAAGACACCAAATGTGCATAGTTTTAAATCCAGCAGAACAATACAAAGCTGTCATAGGACTCATGGAAAGCTGAGGGGAGTGGCCTTGAGTGGACTTGTCCAGGTCTAATGGGTTTGAACCTGTCTTCAGATCACATATTATTTCCCATTTTTGTAAAAGGAAGTCCTGCTTGCACTCCCTAGGCTTTTAGCACAGTTAGAGCCCAACAAGGTCAGGACTTTGGACTTACTCTGCCATCCTTCGGCTAGTGGAGGGTGATTAATTGAGCAGAGGGGTTTGTTACTGTCCCAGCTGTAACTGGGGCTGCTGGCCCAGGGAACCTGGCTCTTCTACCCAAATTGAAAGTTTTCAGACATCAGTTGAAAAGTAACTACTTTGTGAAATATTTGGCTGCATTAGGCAATCTTAAAAATGCTGCTTGCATCTATGTACAACAGCTCATCTTACGTTATATTTGTATTTATTTTTCCATCAGCCTGAAGTGTGCAGCTGATATGACAATGAGCTCTTCTGTTTGTTCACATTTATTCATAACCAGCTGGTGAAAAATATAGTTGTGATTTTACACAGAAACAAGAAAATCTGCCTATTAATATGACATCCTATGAATGCCTAGAGCTGGGAGGTAGCATACACTTACAGAGGTTTGAAATTACAGTTTTAGGCTATTCAGAGTTGCTTGAAATTTCATTGCTTCCTATCCATTTTGCAATATTAGCATAAATTCTCTAGTTGGGGTGCTTGAGTGCTGCTGTCTATTTAATAAGGTATTAACTGTGTTGTGTGACTTGTTGATAGATGAAGGGCATGATCCTGAAGCCAAATATATAATTGCACCGGTGCTATTCACACACTTTTCAGGGGATGCAGAACTGAGCAAGCAAAAATAATCATCTTATGTTTTTCCCACGCAGGCACCATAGCAACTGAAACGCTGCTCTTAAAATCATCGTTGGGTTTCCTCCTACCCCTTTGTTCCATATGGTGCAGCCTGTCAAACTGTCTTAACGTCCAATGTGGGTGCCAGCTGTCAGCGTGCTAGGGAAATGAAAGGTGTGCAGCAGGTTTGGTGACTGATGCTGGGTTCACAAGCCGTCTGCTTTGTTTCTTCGCATGCCCTGAGACAGCACGTCCGTAGCTCAGCATGCCTTTCTGCGAGGTGAGGCTGTGCTCTGTCTCCTGTGGAGAGACCCACACTGAGCTGCTGTGTTCTGCCAAAATGTTCGTGCATGCTGGTGGTGTTGGAAAAATAATGAACACAATCATTGGCATGGGACCTGCTTTCCCACTGCTCTTGTAGCATCAGCAGTAGAATCCATATTCCTTGAGAGGAAAAGGAAAATGATTCTTGAAACAGTAGTTAAAGGTCTGGCTGCGTGTGGGAGGTCCTTGAAGACTTGTCAAGACTGCCAAAAGGCTTGTCTGAACTTCAGTCATTCTTATTCTTAGGCATTGCTTTTGTAACAGATCACATCTCTTCCTCTTCTGTCCATCCCACAGGGATGAGTAGGAATGGTTGCATTAATCTGTCAGTACAATAAATCTGTGAACACAGGACAAAATAAATGCAGCCCAGTTTGGGTCCTTGTCTTAGACAGACCTTGTACTTCACAGCCCTCTGTGTGGAAAACTGATTCCTAATTTAGAATTGTAGCATACTGTATAACAAACAAACCTTGATTGTTTTTTCTAGTAATTCTGTAACTTGTACATTTACAATATGAGGGTGTTTTTTTTTTTTTCCCTTTTGTACAATTTAAAACCAATGCTTCACCTTCCATTTAATAAATTATTCCAAATCACAGGTACGTTGAGCACCCTCTTCTCTGTAGCATCCCCTTGAATTACTGGTTTGGGTCATCTCATCTTGTCATCCCATTCACTAGCATCCAGAGGATACACTGAAAGGTAGTTTGTTCTTAGTCTAGGCTTCCCAGGAGTCCTTATAGCTTTGTCATGCCTTCAGCCTTAGAGCAAAGGAAGACCATATCTGTTCTTTTTTCCTCCCCCACCCCATCACTGTAGTGTGGTTTTGGTTGGTATGGGGCGTTTTATTGTGAACTTGCTGTAAAAAGTGGAAGTCCTAACACAGAGATTTGCGCTGTTGAAAAAATGCAGTGCTCTTTTTTTGCTCTATTGTAAAGCTTAGAACTGTTTGATGGTCCCACATTTTGAGAAAAATTCATTCTTCAGTCATGGAAGTCACTAGTGCTTGGACCACGTAGGCAGACATGGAAGTGGTAAATGCTTGGAAAGTCTAATAATCCAGCTAGAGTAAATGAACTTTTAAGCTGAAGCTTCATCAGACTAAATGTTCTTCTGATATCCCTTTGCCTAGAGAAAGATGGCAGTGCTGCTTCTTTCCTCTTTGACCTGCTGCACTCTCTTGGGCACTTGAGAGAGCAAAAGTGTGCATTGACACAAGAGCAGCATCTGCAGAGCAATGTTTCCCTTAGTCATTCCTCAGAAGTGCAAAACATGAGGCACAAAAGGGAAGCACAATTCAATTTTTCCATCTGTTTGGGTCCCAGGCAGCCTGGTGGCTGTTCCTGTGTAGTTCCCCTCACAGGAGGCATGGGAAAAGCAGGGAGGAGGAGGAGGAATTCTCCTGACAATCTTAAGGTCCAGTGACCCTTTGTCCTATCTCCTTCCAGCCAACTTCCTTTGATCCTCCCAGGAATGTGGCAGCCCAGAGAAGTAAAATCCCCCCTTGATCTTTTAGCTGCTTTGATTTTTTAGCTTCTGTGATGCTTCCTGACCATATGCAACCCCTCGTTACTCCCCTCTGGCACCTCTGGCATTCAGGCCAGTTGCTATTAGAGCAGTGTAGGCCATGCTCTGGTTTAAAAAAGATTCTGCATCTCCTTCCCCAGTGCATGCCAGCAGCCGTGGTGAGTAACTCATAGTAGCTTGAGCTTCACCATGCTCTGGAGCACCAAATGGATGAAAGATGTTGATGACCTCATGTGTCAGTGCACAGCCTGATGCTGCTCTGCAGAGGGAGGAGGTACTGTGTGTGCAGAGCAAGGGGAACCTGGTGCCCGCCTTGAGCACAGAGGAATAAGCCTGACGCCTCTTCAGGCAGCACACATAGGGACAGATTCCCTAGTCTCCTAAAAGTGGGACCTCATAATATGGTGTTAAATTGGGAGAGCTCTGCAGTGCTGTTTCTTTTGTCATCTAAGCAGAGGTTTGTCTGGCTCTCGCCACAGAGTGAGAGTCAAGACAAACAAGAATTTTAACAAGCCCAGCCTTACTTTCCTTTCAGGAGTACTTCCTTGACCCAAAGCACAGCTTCATCCTTCATAGTCAAACAGAGAAGCTTTTTTATGACTGCTCAGTAGCCACTAGAGTCCTTTCTGTACAATGTACAATGCAGACACATAAATATCTTCCTTTCAGTGTTCTTCACAACAGTCTCAGATCTGTCACCTGCTTTGCATCATGCAGGATGGTGTACAGTGCATCAATATAGGCAATACATTATCAGCCACTGTTGAGCTATGAATAAATTCGATTTTTATTTGGGTCAGGCCAGTCCTGGAAGAACATGAAGTGTTCCTTTTCCACCATCCAGATGCTGCCCACTCTCTCATTGCACTGCCAGGCCTGATACTGATATCGGGACAGTAAGAGCAGAGCAGCGCGGAGTCAGCCAGCAAACCAAGGATGGTCCCAAGTGGACCCTGGAAATGCTCAGTCTGCAGTAGAGCATGCCGGCATGTTATAGTGGGTGTCACTCAGCCCAGACAATTTAGATTGACTGCGAGTCTATGATAACTGCGGCAGTGGAAGGTTTATCATCTCTAAATAACTGATTTAGTTCGCTGGAGCAAAAATGTCTATCGTCTGTAAATAAGATCATTTATTTCACTGGAGCCATTGTGATAAAATTTTATAACAGGTTTGAGAGCCGTTGTTATTGATCGCTTCAATCGTGTTGTTCAGTAAAAATAGTACAAAATATTATCTAACCACATTTATGACTGTTCTACATCAGTACGCTTGGAACGTCGCTCACTATCACCTCACATCTGTTTAATCAAGCTAATATTCCATCTGTCTCTTTGGTGTGATAATGTAGTGAGAACAAACTCCAATTACTAATAATGATCAACCCATTCATCTCCTGATGAAAGAGCTAGCTGTGGGATTTAGATTTTTTAAAGCACACAAAGATTCATTCTCTTTTCTAAACATCAGATTTTGAAGAAAGAAATGTATTGCGCTATATGTAATACATTTTTTGGCACCGTAAGATTTACTTACAGGTTTCAACTTTCTCTCTTTCCGAAGAGCTGGTAGAATTGGCTAAGGCTTATTACATCCTCTACTTCATCTGCCCTTCTAAGGACTCGGAGCAGACGACCTTGATTTTTTCACATCATGCAGACAGCCCCAAATTCTACAGAAATCGACTTCTCTGGCTCTGCTTTTGTGGAGAGACTGAATACAACTCCATACCTCGACAGGGAGAAAGAGTCCAACGGTTCCTCACCTTTGGATGAAGCTTTCTTACGCTGCCTGCGGGAATGGACTTTCAGTCCATCATATACAAACACGAAGGTGTTTTTAATTCCTCCACTTTTTTGCTTCGTGTCAGATGTCCTCATCATTCCTTCCATCTTGTTTGTGATTCTGTCCAGGTTTAGCATCCGTCAGGAAACAAGGTACATGCTGCTGGCAAATGCTTTGCTCTGTGACCTGATATACATTTTATTCTACACCCTGTCTGCTGTTTTTAATGCAGCAAATATAAAGCTCCTCAAGGAAACTTGTGTTCTCCTGCTGTTTGTGCTGGCACTGGCTTACTGTGGAGGATTGTTCACAGCAGCTGCCATGGTCTTGGACACATACATAGCTATTTCATTTCCTTTGCGCTACATCACTATATTGCCGGCTTCACGGACGAAAAAAGTGATTGTTTTACTATGGATCTGCTCTGCGATTTTCCTTGCAATTTTATTCTTGTTGCTATGGAGCACTCAGAACTATATGCCCAGCGTCCTGGAAATGTGCTCCGTTCCAGTGATCCTGGTATTAACGCTGAATGGGACCAATGCTACGAAACTCTGTTACTGGCTTACTGCCTCTATTATCTTTCTCTGTCTGTTTGTAATGCTCTGTTGCTATGCTGTTCTGTATTTTAAAACAAGAAGATCTGGGATATGGGAGAGCATCTCCTCTAGAGCCAGTGTGACATTCTTAATGCACCACACTGTGTTATTCTTTTACTTCTCTCCACTCCTGGCCTTTCTTGTAGAATCCCTTTTGTATATTAACTCTGTCATCGGGCTGAAGACAGGAATGTGGGTCTCCTTGGCGATCTGCAACATCCTGATGATTCTGCCTAAAGTTTTGTTCCCTTTCCTGTATGGGCTGCGGTACAGAGAGATCTCAGCCTCTCTGAAATCCATGGTCAGAAGGAAGCGTCTTTGCCTGATGTCACCTGCTCCGTCACCATCCTGAAGCAAGCAGAGTACGGCAACAGCGGAGGAGTTGTCCTTACCTTGTTAGCGTGCAAACGTGCCACAAACCGCTCAGCTGCCTGAGAAGTAGGGGTCGGTCACTCGGCCTCCCTGCCGCCAGAAGGTCATGGATCTTTCATCACATCCTATCTCGGGATCCCGGCGAACGCCCGTCCGAGCGAAGTTCTGCGGCGCCTCCGATGGGGGAGCATGCTAGCTGTTGGAGCATCCCGAGTACGGCCATTTCTACACATGTGTGGTAGACGTCGCTCTGGAAGGCAGGAAATGGAAGAGAGATGGTGCTAAGCAAAGTCAGCCCTGCCTGCGGAGAGAGGCTCCCCAGGTGCTGTGGGCAGCGGCTCATTCTCTTGCTCGCGGTGCGCTCTGGCAGAGCCTGTGCAGTGCTCAGGGGTGAGAAAGACGGTCTCTTGTAAGGGGCTCTGTCTTTCAGATTTGCCTGATTAGCTACGTACCTATAAAAGCTAAGTGAGAGGTTTTCCTGTGCTTTAAAGAAATCAGACTTTTATTAAACGTAAATGGCAGCATGGGAAATTTGAGCTGCAGTGCTGTACCTCAAACTTGAGAACAGAGCTTGCATGTTTCTGAAGATAATATTTTTAGAATTTCTTGGGCTTGATATGAAAGTGTGGAGTTGGGCTTTTAAAAAAAAAAAAAAATAGAAAATGGCCCTTTGCTTTCACTCCATTCGATGTCACCTGTGTACAAACTCTCCAGCTTCTGTTTGCTTAAGGCTGCACACAGAAGGTGCTGCCTGTATTTCCGGGGGAATTTTCACAATCACCGTGAGGATTCCACCAAGTGTGAGCCAGGAGGAGAGGAGCATCTGGCTGCGAGATGTGGTTTTCGGCAAGGAAGCCGGTTTCAGAGGATTCTGCTTGGCTCTCTCCTCACTCCTCAACTGCTCTTGCTCTCTGCAGCCTGCAGTTTTCTGCTCTTTCCAGTTTGCTGATACAGTGGTTTGTGGGACTGCAGGTTAAAAATGCCCACCCGAAGACAAGCTGTATTGTTTTCGTTTTAACCCACGTTACCCGGGGGCCTGTTTTATAGCATATTCTGCAGGCAGCAGTGTCAGCACAACTGAGGGGGTGACAAATCACATTTCGGAGGTGGGAATGAGCCACTGCGAGGACATCTTAGAAGCTTTGCCTCTGAAGGGAAACTTCTTATGTAGCTTTACATAAAAGCAACGCTAAGCTAAAAATGTTTGAAGCGGATAAATCATATCATTGAATATTGCTTTAACCATAGCTCTGTGCTTCCCCTATTTTGACCAAAATGAACATAAAATTCTTGAGTAATTACTTTCTTTTCCAGAACAAACATACCTTCTCAATCTTCTTCAATAAAAAAGTAGGACTTAAGAAATGCTTTTTACTGGCTGCTTTTATTTTATTTTTCCAAGGTGAACATATCATAGAAATTTGTCACATTAACTGTATTTATGTAAAGACTGTACCTTTTGAATTAGCTGGTCTTCCACAGCACTAGTAAGGATGGGACAAAGATCAGTAGAGTAGATGAGATGCCTGCTGCTGAATTCTCTTTACGTGCAGTTTGGCCAGGAATTGTAGTGATCCTGGTAACTCCCAAGGCTTCCCATATCGTGGCAAAGGTGCTAATAACTTACAGGAAGTTTTGTCTGTGGAGAATTCTTTCAAGCCTTATTATCTGAAGTTTACCTATTTTGTGAGTTTGTGCTAAGTAGTAAAAACAACTATGCAATGGCAATAAAATAGAGCACATTTTTTATGGTCATAGATGAGTTTGAAGAGCTACAGCTCTGATCTTGCTGCTGGTTGCTGTCAATTACCTACTAATATCCGAGATGACCTCAGATCGGATTATATCGTCAGTTCTGTAGCTTGTTCTTCCACATACACATGTCCTCTGGACATACTTTGAGACAACTAAAGTTTTGTGAGATAAAGCAAGAAAAGATAAAGAAAGAAGGAGGTTGTGAACTGGTGATTGCAGCAAATCTTTGTGTGTCTGTAATCTGCCTACTCTGGTATCATACGGACCATGCTGAACAAAACAGCAGCTAGTGGAAATGATCTGCTAAGAAAGATGAATAAAATCATCTAAGTCTTCTTGAAATTGTTCTCTAAAATAAGTGCTTGCATAAAAAGAGTGGATTATTTTTAGATTTGAAATATTTTTGTTTGGAAATTTGGAAAAGTTAAGTTGAATTGAATTTTGAAAAGGACATCCACATGGGGGTTTGGTGATAGTCTATTAATTCACTTAAAGGTGGATTGGTATTAAGTGAATGAGATCTTCTGAAGTGACTGCGTGGACAAGTCCTTAGCAGGGGATGTTACTGTGCCCTTTGGGCAAGAGTCGTATGGTATAGCATGTGTAGGAGGAACATGTCATGCACCTGAATCCCTTGCCTTTTGGGGCTCTCTTCGTAGATTTATCTGTGTAGGAGCAAAGGAGCCACCCAGTACAAGCACTAGGTTCACTTACTTCTTTTCATGTATGTTTTGAGTTTTATCCTAAATATATTTAGTTTTTTTTTTTTTTTTTTTTTTTTTTTTCTCTCCAGGATCTCTTAGTTGTAGCAGTGAGGAGCCATTTTCTAAGGACGTCCCCAGAAAAGCTCTGGAAACTCAAACAAACTATTTATAGCAGCCCAGCTGTCGACCTCACCAAGGTCACCTAAGTGAGCTTGGGTGTCACTGAGGTGCCCAGCATCTTAGCGTAAACTGAAATGGAGAGCAGTTGACATTAGCATGTGACGTGTCAGCCGGGTTAGTAATCCTTTAATGGATGGCCACAGCATGAATCATTAAAGGTATCCTTATTTTTAGCCTAAATATAATCATGGCCAGCTTTTTCTCCTCTTTTCTTGTGCCAACATTGTTATTAGCTTAACAGCGCTCCCTTCCCTCTCCCGGCTGGATTTACGGTGCAGCGGCTGCAGGCGGCTGGGAGCCCGGCCTGTGTTCCCAGGAGCTGGGGCTGTGCCATGTGGCACTCGGAGAGGAGTTTGGGCCGTGCCTCAAAATGGATCAGCCTCAGCGTCTGGGGATACGAGGAATACCCAGGCAGGTAAACATGCATACAGATTTGAATTCGATTGCAGCACAGTTGCTACAATTTCAGTAATTATTCAGCGAAACTAATTAACCTCCTGCAGTTCTGGTAATCAATAATAATTTCAACTCCCACTCCATCCATTTTCTGTATTAGTTTTTAAGAGACGCATGATGTAGTTAGAGGCTGGCGGAGACTGGTGTTTGGCGGGCTGCACTTGAGGGAGTGCGGGGAACTCGGCACTACATTGTGGAGCGGGGCAGCGCCGACACAGGGCACCACAGTCCGGTGCTGGCACGGAGCTCCCGCCGCGGGGACGCTGCTCGGTGCTGCCTCCGCCGCAGTCACTGGGTTTGTGCTCCGAGATACCCTGTGTCCTTTGGACAGAAACTCTGACTGCAGCCGCGTTCTGCGGAGGTGGGGGTGTGTAACAAACAGGAGAGAGCCCTTACTAGGAACAGGAAATTTCAGGTTTCCTGGAGTCTTGATTTCTGATGTCTCCATCTCCATCCCCAGCGCACTGCTGGAGACTGAGGGCACAGTGCTACCAGTTCTTGCAATTTTCTCACAACCCTTGTGATTTTGGGCGTCTTCATAAAGTCACTGATCCTGAATGTTTTTCTGCATGTTTCTAGTGCTTAGGATTGCAACATGAACCTGGAAGGTGCAAAGAGCAGGGAGGCAAATGAAAACAACTCCTCACGAGCTGCTGTGAAAACAGCAGTATTTCTGAGCGAATCCTGTATTTCGGAGCAGGAAATGCGTACTCACTGCGGCTCTGCGTACTCACGTGCAGCCAGGGCTGGCTCCAGGGCTGCCCGTGTGTCGGGGGCAGCACCACAGATGGGGCATCCCTCCCAGAGGCCGCTGCCTGCTCCCATCCCTGCAGGGTCTGCTGTCACAGCTGGCTGGAGGCACTTCTGAAACGGCCATGCCCCGTCCACTTCCTTGCAACACTTTCTTTGTTAGGACCCTTAAAGTGTGTGGCCATATTGTGAAGTACAGATAATGCAGAATCTGTCTCTGTGAATGTAGCTTATACTGTTTTTGCTTGGTAAACCACACTTTGTTAATTTTTAAACTGGAAAATGTCCTCACTTCCATGTTAGTGACAAGGAGCTTGCTTCTCAGTGTCATGTGTGGGTACAGACAGGCCGCTGTACAGGCAGTAAGAAGCCCCCCGTTGACTGCCCCAAGGCGAGCAGGGCGGAGCCCTGAAACGGAGTTGCCGTTGCCAGAGAACCTATTGCAAACTCCAGCAAGAGCCCCTGCACCAGGACGTCAAAACGTCCTTCCTGGGTGTTCGCCAAAACTTTAGTGCGTCAATATGGGAAGGAGTAAAGGAATGTCTGGCTTTACCCTTTGGTATACAACCCAGTTTTCCCAGCAGTACTAAGAGGAAAGTCCTGGGAAAGTGAGTAGATTTGGCCCATCCTTTTTGGAGGGCTAAGGAGTGTTCTGGGCCAAGTAGCGAAGCCAAGGCTGGTGAAGAAGGAGGGACTGTAGAATGGGCTGGAATAAGAAATCTGAGGATGGCCTTGAGTAATGGAGTTTCAAGGGATGGGTTAAATTGCTTGAGAAAGAGAGGGGTTTCGAGCACTCTCTGAGGGACGGGCCTGGTGGCGGCTGCTTTAAGGGCGCGCGGGACCAGCTCGTGTCCTGCCCAGCCCTGCCGGGGCTGCCGGCCCTGCCCAGCTGCTGAGCCCTGTGCGTCGCCTGAACCCAGGGCTTTTTCCCAGGCCAGCATGAGAGAAATGCTATTCTTGATACTGTATAAGGCAAAAGAAGACATTACAGAAAGGGGGAGAGGCTGCGGAGGAAACAGTGCTCTCTGCTCGGATAGCTTTGTTTTGCACTGTGTTTTCTATCTTGGATTTAATGGCAAATTTTTCAGCAACTTTCCAGCAACCAGAGAGGGGAGGAGGGAGCAGAGTATGTTCCTGGGCTTTGGCCAAGAGCATCTCAATGCGTCCCAGGCCTGACCTCTTGAGTGTTTGTTTGTCTTTCCGTACAAGTGACCCGGATGCTGGCCCTGCTCTACCTTTGCCTCTCCTGGCACAGCATGTGGCTGTCCCAGGAATCAGACCTGGGTGCAGTACCTAGAACTGTTTTTCTGTGGAGCAGATCACTGTGTCCATCTGCGTTCCAGGAAGTGCAAACCCGCGAGGAAAAGTCTGGGACAGCACTGCCACCCAGTGGGCTGGGATTCCAGCAATCCAGGGACTCGCACTCCTGTCATGTCCTGATGCAAAGGAAAAAAAGACAGCAGTAGGCTCAAGAAGGCAGCCTTTCAGCCACAGCAATGAAGCAACCCAGAGTACAACAAAAGGGAAAACAGGTTTTGTTCTCCTTTATTAGAAAACAGCTACAGTGACTGTCCAGGGGACAAAATTAGCAGCTGTCCGTGTTTGCAGCCCGTGCAGTCGCTCTTGGAATGACAGTGAGGTTTGCAACCTGGTCTGGGCTTTCTGGTCACACAGAACTGAGGAACTAACACAGTATTTTGAAACAAAACAAACAAGCAGTTTTTACTTTAGCTGATATGCCTACCATTAGGAAAAGAACAAAACAAAACACAGCTTTGGAGGAAACAGTGTTACAATTCTTCAAAGTCACAAATTTTTCACGCTGAAAAAGCATCTTCTCTTTTTCAGTCATAGGTGCTGCAAATCCAGCTAATCCCAGTGAATAGGCAAGCAAATGTCAGGGCCAGGCTGAGCCAAGTCAAGTATTTTGCAGGGCAGATGCAATTGGGAGGTGAATCTCACACACCACGTTTCTTTGATTGGAGGTGTTGCATTGGCAAGAGTAAGAGGAGCTGGTCCATTTGTTTTTCTGTAGAGGGAAGGGATCAAGATAATTTAAGGATATACTGTACAGCAGGAATGCAAGGGCTGAGCATATATACAGGTATTCTGCAGAGGACCCTCGTGGCAGTGCTTCCATGCCTTGTACCTGCCTCGCAGAGCATCCTCGCTGCAGTCCATGCCACAGGGGCACTGAGGTATTGCATTTCATTGCCGTTCTCCCGGGGTCACACCGACACTGCCCCTGGCACGATCCTGCGGATGTGCGTGTACGACTTCCTGAGGGTGACGCTGCCGTGGTGAGACACCCCTCGAGGCAGGACGCACTCTTCTGTCAGCTTTTGGGTTTCAGGGTCCCAGCACAGGACTGTTGCAATGACCTCATTCTTTTCATCTCGGCCCCCAGTGATGAAGAGCTTGTTGTTGCACGGGGAAATCCCACAGCTGGCTCTCTCGTGGGTGAACTGAGTCACGAGGCACCAGGTATCCTCCTGGGGGCTGTACGAGTAGAGGGCCTTCATTGCCCCACCTGCAGACCAAACAAATATCAGCTTGCACTGGCTGTTCCCATAAAAGACTGTAGCTAAACAAGCCGTTTCAAGGAGGCTCCATTCCTCACTTTTTAAAGAATGATTTGTTCCCAAAGCTGTGCAAAAACAAGGTCACAGGACACTCTGTTGTTCTGGAAGTCAGACACACAGAATGCCACTTATTGTTCGTAAGTCTGGGAAGGTTAAGGCCAGAACAAACGGCTGTGATCATGCAGTGTGACTATTGTACACCCAGCAATGAACCCATTTCCTACCTGCTTAAACTAAGAACACAATTTTAGAGGAGTATAACCTTGGTTTAAAAGAGCTCAGATCACGAGGAAGTAAATTTGGAGGGCTGTCACTATTGAAAATGAGTATTTGATTGCTATACTCACTCCTCCAACTCCAGTGTCTACGTACCTATTAAAACTTCTGCCTGAATCTGGCTGCTAAGTCTCCTTCCTTACTTTGAGGTTTGTCAAACTGGCATCTTAATCTGCCTGGGGTAAGCTAAGTAGACACTGATCTTCAATTTCTCCGTGTTTCACAGATCTGCAGTCATTCTTGAAACTTTTTCTTGGTACATCCTTTCCAGTTTTTCAAGACCATCTTTTTGGAAGTCAATGCCTCAGTACCCTGGAAAGGCTCTAGAGATGTATTTCCTCCTGAGAGTACCAAATGCTTTGGTACTCAGATTTGGAGGGACTGGATGTATCTTCTACAGCAGCTGCATAGAATAGGGCCATGGAAACATAACAGCATTGGACTTACTGAAGTGTTGCAGTAGCTGGGATTCTACCTCTTGGCAAAGTGAGGATTTATCTTTTTTAGTTATAATATATGATAGTTATAATAAATGTAATTTTGACTAGTCCAGAACTTGATGGATGATCAAGCCACTCTAAGTGACTTAAGTCAATTAGAGCAGGCAAAAAACACCCATGTTACTAGTTACAGTGATTGAGCTGGCAGTTCGTCATCCATCAGTCTGGGTAATTTGATTACTTTGGATGCAGTAACCACATGGTCTTGCGTGGGGTTGATTTCTGTCCAAAACACTTCCTTCTCAGGGAGGAAAGCTACAGGTTTACGTGTGGACGTTCCTGTTGGAAAGATGCTGAATAAATGTACCTGGTGTATCATGTCAAATGTTATCTGAGAGTTATGTCAGGCATAAGTCATGCCTTCTCTTTCTATCTGCTGTCCTGTGCGAAGAGGCTGAAGTTCATTTGTGTGCTGAGGAGTAGTGCAAGGTGTGTATAGCCACCCATAAGGTATTTATTTATATGTACACACACACACACACAGACATTATAGCTCTCATTGCAGAATGCTGTTTTCTGCTTGGTGATATCCTGGTTCTGTGCCAGCCCTCAGCACCCTATTGATTATTCTGCAAATGAGAAACTCTCTGCATCCGGGCTGTGAAAGGGACGGGGAGCTTCTCAGCACTCCTGTTTTTGAAATAAATGTTCCTCCTTCTACTCTTCGCTTTCTCGCAGCACCATCTGGATGTGTGCTTGCAGGCTCCCTCCTCCTTTGCCTGCTCAGCTCACCAGTGTTATCTTCTATTCTTGCATCTTTGCTTCTTGTTCTGGCAATTGACTGAGTTAATCCCAAGCATGATCTAGTGAAGAGGTTTGGGTCTGTGGGCATCTCTGGCTCTGTTGCTGGTACTTTTATCCCTGCATAAACCCTGTATGAGGTGGGTTGCCTCGTGACCCTGGAGAGCAGAGAAGATGTGATGTAGCCATGAGTTCATGGCCTTGCTCCATGTCCGCACCTTTGGGTGGCTCTCAGGGCCTTCTGCCTACCCACAAGAATCCTTTCACATCTCAGCCTTTTGGGAACTCCCCGGGTGGCACCACGCTGTTGAGGTGAGCATTGGTGTCAAGGTTGGGTGCGTATGAGGCAGATGAAGGGGACAGGTTGCGTTTGGACTGACAGAACTGGGCAGGGTAGGAGGACATCTGCCATGCTAAGAGGACTTAGGTCTTGACTTGGTGACTCTCCATGGGTTTGTGACTGTACTGGATTTTCTTCCCTCACTAGGCTTGTTGGGACAAGCCATTTAACCATTCAACTATCTTCCATGAGGTTTGTGGGTAAAATCAAATACACAGACACAAGCCCTGCTATGGCTAGACCACAAGAAGCATTAATGCATCACCTACCCACAACATAGATGTGATCACGGAAGGTTGCGGCATTGATGCATTTGGCCTCCACTGGCATTGCAGCTTTCAGGCTCCACACATTGGTCGCAGGGTCATAACACTGTGTCTTGTCCGTCGCGAGCTTCCCGTTAGGTCCTCCCCCAATCACGTAGAGTTTCTTCTTGTAGCTGGCTGCTGCAAAGGAGCTTACATTGACCATGAGAGGGGCGGCCTGTGCGATGGTAAAAAGTCATGAGTGACTACCAAGAGGTAGTTTTGATTTCAGATTGTCTAGATTGATGCCTGTGGTGCAGGAGCCTGATGGGTTTTAAGTTAGATGTCAGTGTTAAGATGATCAGTAGAGTCCATAAGATGAGCTATCTACGGGTTAGGGAGGAGTGTGTTTCAGCTTTTTGCTTAAGATGATGACCCCCTAATTAAAAATACACTGTTCAAGTGCTTTCATTACAATTGCCTTGTCAACGATGCAAAAGCTAGGAAATGCCAGGAATGCCTCAAGTCTCCTTTTTTTTTTATCTATATACGTTGAAAATAACAAGAGAAGCTTGTTCCTTTTGATCTTTCTGCCTGCAGCTATGACTGTTAGATTCCTCTGCATTCCTTAGTAGCATCTAAAAACTAGGGTTAGAGCCCGCCATTGTGCTGCCTATCTGCTTAATGCCCTTAATTTCAGGGGTTATTGGCTGTCTAATAGCCTCACTATTTGAAGCACAGTTAGTAGAACTGCCTTTTTTCCCTTCTGTTTACCTTGAAGCCTGCACTTTCAACCTAGAATATAACTCATAGCACGTATAATTCACAGGTTGATCTATGCCGTATGTATGAGATCAGCAGTTTCAGCCTGTGCTGTGGTTCACAATAAAAACTGTGCTTTTACTCAGTGGTTTATGGACTGCTAACTATGGTCTTTAAAAGCTAACTTAGAAACTGAGGCATAAGACATCTCCAAAAATTTGGCAGGAAGTCCTGTGACTTTTACTTTCTGCAGGATCCGCATCTTGAGAGGAAAAATAATACTTGGGGGGTTTGCAAACCAGAAATACCTTAAAAACACTGTATTATATCCTGTTGCATGAAATTTCATGAGTTAATGCTCTAACATTTTCTGATTAAAATAGTTCCAACAAATAAAATGTTATACGATACAGTATACAGTATACAATACGATACAATTTACCTCTGACCAGCAGTTATGAAAGGGATCATATGCCTCCATGCTGTTGATCCTCTGCAGGCCATCGAAACCTCCAATGACATAAACTTTGCCACCCAGCACTGCCATTTTGTGCCTCCATCGCCCAATATTTAGATACTCAATTTGTATCCATTTGTTGATGGAGGCATTGTACTTCCAGACATCATGCTGTGTTTCTTTGCCACCTGTAGTGTAGATGACATATGTAAATACGAGAGCATAGCTTGTATTTGCTCAGAATGTTTAAATTTTAATGTCTCCCTCAGAACAGAAGAGAAATCATTCGTTAGCTGTTAGCTCCTTATTAGCAGTGGGCCGGCCCTGTTGCAGAAGACGATGGTTTCTTGCAGGCCAAGTCTTCAGTAAACCTGAATTACTGCTCCACACTTTACCAGACCACAGCTTTTCCTTTGGCACTTGCATTTTAATACTCTGTAAATGGCCAACCACACATGACACGGTAATGTGCAGCAGGCTTTTCTGAACCACTGGGGCTTTGCAGAATGCAGGGAATTGAGCAATAAATATAAATAAGATAGTCAGGGATGCCATATCCATAGCGCCAGAGAAAGCAGTATAGGGGAGGTCCTGTTAAAAATAGACAAGCCAGTTCACACAGGGTAGATCCAGCCAGCTAGCCAAGTGAAAACAGAAGACACAGAAGACACAGTAAAAATAGAAGATAGGTCTCTGAACTCCTGTTAATTATAGGCCTGTCCTGACATGTTAGGAGTTTTACTACTCAACCTTGGGACCATATGGCTAGAAAGTCAGTTTTATATCTCTATAGTCTCCTTCTCTCCCAACTTGGAATTGCTTTATATTAATATGTGCATTCTGAAGATGAAATTGGACCTTGTGAGTTCATTCTAAGCCTGATTTGCAAACAAATTTTTCCTGCTCAAAAGTGGACAACAGCATTTTAACCAACCAGCATTTTATTTGCATGTAATTTTTGGCATAACCGGAATGCTTACTGAACTAGTTAAGCATGAAACCCAATACACAGACAGAGTAGCTTACTCTGTCATCTGTGATCTGATTAAACAATCACTTCACTGGTGAATATTCTGAAAAGGGAATTCATGGAATTCATATTCCATTGAGGAAGTGTCTGCCTTCATTGGCATTCTGCACTGCAGCCAGATCCCTGCGAACTGATGGCACGCATCTCTGGGCCAAACAGGAGATTGAATGGAAGATAATTAGCATGCTAGAAAGAGTCGTTTGTGCTGCTTTTGTCTAAGTATTTTTCACATGTATGTGTTGAATTTTATTTGCACTCAAATAGCTGCAGTGGCTGGAGGGCCTGAATGCAGCATTCATGTTCACAATGGGGCCGAGAGGCTGCAGGTGCCCCCTTGCTCTGCCTTGGAAAGAGCCTCTTGACGTTCAGTAGCTCCTTCTGTGGGGGTGAAAGCTCCTTTCAGAGTTGCAGCGGGACCAGGCCGGGGAATTATCCTCACATAAGGAGGTGGGAGAGATTTTAGGGTGAACTGGAGGTTTGTTTTGTTTCTGTTCTCTCCCGAGACCACAGTTATTTCTAATTTGAGGAAAAATTGTTGTTAAATTAGTCACAGTAGCAGAATGGTGACTGATAATTTTGTCATTTATAGTTACACATGAAGTGTTTCTTCAGGTGCAGTTTTGGTGTGAAAAACACCAGAATCTCTCGTAAATTATTTTCAGGAATAAATAAAATGGGCAAGGGTTATTTCATAAATTAAGCTATGTTGCTTATCAACATTAACACTGCTGTGCCTATGGAAAAAGAAAAGGTCAAGTCTCCGCGTCCATCAAGTCTCCGCATCCCCCTGTCCACACCGTCAAAACATTTTAGGGTAGATGGTTCATCAGGAATGGGCCACTTATAACCTGGAGGCCAGGAAGAAACTGCTTATGATTTTGGTCCATTTAGGTCTTTATTTGAGGGGAAAGAGAGAAAAGCAGATAGGAGGAAGGCATGGGGGATTTGAGGGAGGGAATCACAGGCTGGAAATGCTGTGGGGAAGGAAGGAAGGAAGGGTATTTATCAGACTGGCAGCAAGATGAAAGCCTGCTCATATTCACTGTAGTAGGGAATTAGTTGCCGTATTAGTCTAGCCTGGAGGAAGCCTACACGGAATATTGAAGGGAAGACAGAGAGACACTGGAAAAGATGTCAGGAATAAGAGGAAGCAAAAAGCCTGTGACCCTAAGGAAGAGAAAACGGTAAAAGATGAGAAGCAAATGGAACAGAGAAGTCTCAACTGAAGGGTGTGAAGGGGAAAGCAATGTTCCCTAGCCAGGATGTTTGACTTCGTTTCCTCCCTATAACCTTCAACGGAAGGTCAGCCTTCAGAGAAGCAAGAAACACCCCAGTGTGGCCTGAAAAGAACTTCTTTTATTTGTAACTAGGGGAGGAGTAACCTAGTTCTTATTCCAGGATAAAGATGTGATAAACATTAAATTGCAATGAGGTAATAAAAAAATCCGTGGAGTCCCAAAAGGGAGAAGGCAATGAAAGATGCTTAAGTAAAGGCACTGGACCAGTACTCATATCTTAGTAAAGTATTTTCTCTTTAGTCTTCACTTCTCCTTCTGCGTGTCCTTCCTACTCTCCTGTTTAAAGCGAGCACAGAATCTGGTTGTGGCCACCTACCCACGGGGACACTGCTTTTTGATTGTCAAAGTGAAAACATTATAGCTTCAGATGAGACCCCCACACAGAACTCAGCTGTGTTTATGTGGAAAGTTCCATTTCCTCGCTGGAGTGCTCAGGATGAGCGCCTGAAGAAGGTATCTCCACACTCACACTCTGAGCCTGGGCTGCTGGGTCTCTCCTGGCTCCAACAGTTAGTGCTGCCTTTAGCAAGTGGGCACTTTTGGCATCCTACTGATGTTCAGCTGAAGGGCTCCTGCAAATGCTGGTTTCAGTAAAACAGCACTGTCAGTTCCCTGCAGATTTGTGACTGATTCGTGCAGAATGAGTCAGATTCTGGCAGATCTTTGCTTGTGCGTGTGCTGCTGTGAATAACACTATGACAGAAAGATGCTGGAACTATTACTCTTCATTTTAGATTCACTAAACAATTTGTGGAAGCCCTTCCATACTCTTGGCCACTGAATGTGTAGGGTGCTGTGCACTAGTAGCTTGCATAGAGATTAATAGCTGATTGAAAATGAACCTTGCACTAGAAGTCCAGCCAGAGCCAGGCAGTGTCCTCACACACAGCACTTCTCTTGAGCCTGTTCAAACCCAAAGCCTGTACCTGTAGTACTAAATTACTCTAAAACTGCCTTGATAAAAACTGCACTACTTGTGAGGACCCTCTATTCCCCTTTTCCACTCCAGTGTCTTATTCCTTACCTGATATGTAGACTTCATTTTTTAGCGTAATGCATGCAAACTCCACCCATTTTTTATTCTCGTTCTCTGTCTCCTGTTCTGTGATCGGTAACTTTGCTACTTCCAGGCGGCTTCGCCTCAAAGGATCCAGGCAAGTCACCTCTGCTACAAACTTCTCATCTTTTGTACAGCCCCCTATGATCATAAACACCTCAGACTGGAACTCATGCATCCTGGGCTTGGTTCTCTCCGTGATAATCTAAATGCAAGCAAGACAGAGTGAGTACACCACATACTTACACCTACAGTTGCAAAAAGGTCCGGTGATCCATTTTCTGATTAGCTGTTTTGTAAATCACAACTGGCCTACAGTCAGATAAGCAAATTATCAAATGCCAAGTTGGAAGGCATCCTAGAAGCACTGCAGTGGAGACTGCAGTATCCTTGCTTCAGCAGGATGTCTCCAACACTGCATTCATTGGCTTTTGCCTACCCACAAGAATCCTTTCACATCTCAGCCTCTCGGGAACTCCCCGGGTGGCACCACACTGTTGAGGTGAGCATTGGTGTCAAGGCTGGGTGCATGTGAGGCAGATGAAGGGGACAGGTTGCTTTTGGACTGACAGAACTGGGCAGGGTAGGAGGGCCAAGAGGTTTCTGTGTGTCCTGGGGAGCTTGGAGAAACCAAGGCTGCAGTCAGTGCTAAGAGAAAATAAGCAGTCTTTTATTATTTGTGCTGAAGAGAACTGTTAAAGCATCAAACCGATAGTAATTCTTTATTGTGGGAGATTTGTTTGCTTCTTCATTTATCGGTTGTAATTTTAAGTCAAAATTAATACATCTACTTAAAACTAGCACCAGACTCTGAAATATGGCTAGCTTTCATTTAATTGTCTGTTGGCTTAGTTCATTGACCAGGGGATTTGTCTCGGGGACACTGGAAAAAGTCTTTTCCTGGGTAAATGTTCACCAGGAGTAAAGGATGCTCAGGGCTAGGAGACGTCTGTTTTGCTTGGAGGAAATACTTGCAAGCAAGTAAAAAATACTGCACATATAGAGTGCATTAGTGTCCCAAGGTAGTGAGCAGTAGTAGGTAGCATCCCCTCACTTACACATGAAAAATGCAGTGCAAGAGGTAAGGAGATCCCTGGGGATCCAGGAGTTCTCTCTGTCACAGGGCGTTTGTCAGTTTGCAGCCCCTCAAAGTCTGCCAGGGTGGATCTGCACCCTCCTGCCTTTTACATCTAGTGAGAATGAGATTGCATTTGGCAGCTCCATGGACCCACAAGGTCCATGGAGTCCAGGTTAAATGGCATTACAGCAGGCAGCTTGCTCACAGTTTTAAACCTCTTTTAGTGTATTTCTGTAAGTGGGCATAAATTGCATATATTAAAAGGGGCTATTTATGCAGACATTAAAAGAAAATCTTTTCCATATGTTTGGTGAATTATTAAGTAACATCTGTTTGGAGACTGGCTGGCTGTCAGAACTGTTTTTGAGACGCCTGTTGCTGTTGCAAGGCATTAGCAGCGCGAGGCAGCGAGCTCGCGGGGCTGCCGTGGCGCTCTGCCCCGGAAAACGCAGCAGATTGCGTGTCTGACCCCAGCAACGCTCCCTTCCTCCACCCTGCGCCCACCGACGGCGCTCGCTGCTCTCTGCAGCCAGGCCCTGGCGCTGAAGAGCCGCCCCGGTCTCCAGGCTCGTGGACGAGGCCGCCTCAGTGAGTTATCGCCAGTCGGGCCAGGGCTACCCCGGGCCGTGTGGCCTGTGCTGGGCGCTGGGCGGCACGCACGCCCCGTGACTCACGGTCACGGTCAGCCGTGGGCCCTCCCGGTGGCTCCCGCCTTCCTCTGACTCGCGCACGCTGCCCACTCGCGCACACAGACACCTTTGCTCACACACTCGCGTAAGCCTGCTCCAGTTCGTTGGGAAATGTGACCTCTGGCTGCTCTCCCCTCTATCCCACATTTCAGGCCAGGAGGTACAGGTGTTTCCTAGCTTCACAGAGAGGACGGGCAGTTAGGGAACTGGAGATGCACCACAGCCTACCTGGAGCAAGCAAGATAGGGCTGGGCCAATGTCAAGATGAGCCTGTCTCTTCGGGTGCTGGGACCTGGGTAGATGAGGAAGATGGACAGACCTCTTCTCTGAGAAGAGACTGCCTTCTTCACAGCCAGTTCTCCCTCTTCTGAAAAGTTTCCCTCCGTAAGAAGCAGATGGAGATGCTAAATCGTCAACTTGGACAGTGTCATTACAGATCATGGCAGGGTTTAGTGTGGTAATTATTCCTCCTTTCTTGGGCTCAGAATATTAGTAAAGAGGGTAAGGGGTTGGTAGCAGCACCATTTGCTTTGCCCTTCTCATGGGGAAGCCATCTGGCATTTAGCTGCTGCGTGGGGAGCAGCGTTTGTGTAGTTGCTTAAGTCTGTGTGTGAAGGTTTGTGCTTAGATGTTCATAAACAGGACGCAACTTGTTTTGATATTAAAACAAACTACCTGGCAACTTTTTCAATCATCAGGATAACTGGTGAATCCCACCTTGTTTTTCAGTAGCACCTGTTAGTGAAACTTAAGTTCACTCTTCTTCTGCCTCACAGTACCACTCCTCTCCATGATTTTTTTTGAGCAGAAATATGCCATATTTAGAAGGAACAACATCACCATGTCCTCCTGCTTGCCAAATATTTTCTTTTTTTACTCACCTCGTTGCCTGACAGATGGTACATTCTTGCTTCCTGGAGCAAAGGGAACACATCTGGACACTGTCTAATGAGTTGATCAGCTTCAACAGTCTCTACAAAATACCAAGGGTCCAAGAGAGGCAGCCGTACATTCTCCAGCACGTATGGTAGGAGAGGAAACCTTTCTGACTCCTTATAACGTACCCAGTTCATTACAGTTTCAAACACCTGTGACTCTTCAGTGACGTAGAGGTCGTCACTCTTCAATGTGCTGCAGAGAACATCGGCTGGGAGCTCCAGGAACTCCTCATAGTTCAGGACCTGGGTGAAGTTCTGGATAATGTAGCTCTGCACTTGCTGTTTCAGACTGTGCAGGGAGTGGGCGTCAGCCAGCCTCAGGATGCCAACGCAGTTCTCTGGCTGGAGGGCTTCGGTAAGAAAGCTGGCACAAGCATCTACCATGCGCAGGAACTGGGGACACAAAAAGCACGTGAGCACAGAGTCGTTACTTTTGTGACTGAATCACAGAAGAACTTAGCAGGTCTGGGAGTGGGTCCCGATGAGCTGTGAGCAGCACAGTGGGGGAAGCCAAAAAGTCACCTCAAAGGTTGTGAGGACAAGTACCTGCAATCTCTCCAGACTGAAACTTTCTTTCTCCCA